>RJWT010002017.1:0-43428 GCA_004365215.1 Cuniculus paca | reverse complement strand
AAGGAAGGAAGCAGAGGGGCAATGCAGATACATTAGTGACCCCATGGAGTTCTTCAATTTTCCTTTCCTTGTGTGTTACATATAGCTTTCTGTTTTGGTTAACTGAGATACTTTCTGTGTATTGCCAGGATTCAGACAGTAGAATAGCCAAGAAGCCTCAAAAGGTGTTGTCAATAGAGCCATATTCATTCCCCTTCTGAAATGTATTTAACCCATGTATTTATGTGTGTTTGACTGAGAAAGTCCTAGCCTATGTCACTGTGATGCTAAAAAGAGGGGAGGGGAATGGTAGCAGCTGAAATATTTATCCTAAAAGAAATGGAAGGGGCAAGACATTTCACCCAAATTTGGATGTCTGGATTATTACTTTACCTCACAATAATTGGGTTATTCATATAATAATAAAGTGTTGCCCTGTAAAGGATAATGTTCCAAATAAACCTGACTTTATTGGTAGGAACTTTCAACATACATTTTGTTCATGTAGCTCTGAAGTTCCTGCTTTTCTACAGAACCTCCGTAAGATACTTTCAAATACCATGTGATTGAGGCAGGAGGATCGTTACAAGTTGGGGACCAGCCTGGGCTACAAAGTGAGCTCAAGGCCAGCCTGAACTGCATGGTGAGACCCTGTCTCAAAAAGACAAAAAAAACCCAAAACCAAAACCAAACAATAAAAATCAAATACCATGTTATGCTATGGAAAGGGGCTTGCCTTCCACAGCATTTACTAGTTAAGTAAGAACTTACTGAGGGGTACTTATTGGATCCATTACTTTCTCTCTTTTACTGCACACTTTGAATTTATTATTCTGGCCAGAGTCTTGTAAAAAGTATGAGTCTGAAAAACTGAGCAGAATCAGTGATGGGGAAGTCCCTTATATGAAGGGAAAGAAACTAGTTGTCAAGAAGTTCATAGTCTGTGATAGTGATATTTCTACTTAGGGCTGGTCAGAAAATATTGGCCCACTTTACATGGCCATCATTTAAAAAAATCTGTCTGATGTACCTTGTGACCACACTCTTAAACGAAATAAATTGAGGCACACATGTTGAAATATTGCATTGTTTCTCTGGTGTGAGAAACCAAAAGGGTAAATAAGAACCAAAATGTGTAACAGAAAATGGGAAATAGAAAGAAAATGTTCAAATAAGAAGGGGTACAAGAGAGGGGATAAGGGAAAAGGAAGGAAAGGAAAAGAAAAAAAGAATAGAGGGAAAAATGGAAACAAAGATTTGTAAATAAGGAGAGGAAGAGGGGTTGAAAGAAGGAAAGGGGATTGGGGAAAAAAGAATCATGATATATACATGTACGAATTCCATATGATAAATGTGAACGCAATCACAATGTATATCTAACATGTACTAATAAAGCTAATTTTAAAAATCTATCTGAAAGTGAGAGTGAGATTAACAACACTTCCAGAAATGAACATTTAAAAGCTATTATATCAGTGCAGTATAAGAACCTATGCTGGAAAACAGACACCTAACGGTAGCTTGAGGTTTTTTTTTTTTTTCAAACATATTTCCCAGTATAAGCAAACAGCTAACTGAGCAATTCCTCCATGGCCTGGGTACCTAGAGACATAAATTCAGTGGCTGGGCTGTGAGCTCTAACTTTCAAACTATCATTCTATTTTCTACTTCTGTTAATTCAGTGAGGAAACTTAGAGAAAACTATTTGTGAAGGAGTAACTCTCCAGAATATCCGGTACTTATGAAAACATATAGATATATCTGTATAATCCTGTAAGCTTACTGACATTATAATGGTGAGGTATAGCTGTTTATTTGTTTGTTTGTTTTTGTGGTGCTGGGGATGGAACCCAGGGCTTCACATTAAACTGCTAAGCAAGCACTCTACTACTGAGCTACATACCCACCCCAGGGGCTTCTATTCAGAAATTTAGTCTTTAGAGGGGGAAGATCTAGAGATTAAAGCATTACACAAATAGTGGCTTCCCAACAGCAGATCCGCACATTGAAAAATTTGTTCAGTTGTCAAAGATAGATTTTATTTTCCTGAGAATTTTGCTCACATGCCCAGAATGCTTCTGTTTATAGGATTAGATGGGCCATTTGATATTGTCAAATAGCATTTGCAATTGTTGAGCAAGACTCCTTTAGCCATAAAACTATGCTAATCTCCCCAGGACATTCATTCCTGAACTGTTTGCTGACAGTACACAAGTTATCATATAGCCTGCATGGGAGTGTGAGGTACAGTTCTATTTTCAGCTTACCCTCTGGCTTGCTCTGTAACCTTGGGAAAATCACTTCTAGGACCTGTGCCACAGACCTGCCATCTGTAAATCAGGGATGCTTAGTAACCTGCCCTTGGCCAAGTCGGCGAAGACATGAATTCTGGAACTGGGAAATTTAGAAGTTCAAAATGCTGAAGGTGCCATTTATGTATTCAGTCTTTTGAACTTTTCTCACAGACCAGTCTTCTTGAACATTTGATCCTATTTTTCCTCTAATAACTTCAACATAGTAGAATGATTTTTCAAAAGATTGAATGGCCTAACTAAACTCCTTCCTATTGTTAAGGAAGTGGGAATAAAAATTTTCCCACTTACATATTCATTTCCATTTCTTTTTCTTTTCTTTCTTTTTTTTTTTTTTTTTGCGGCACTGGGGATTGAACTCATGACCTTGTGCTTGTCAGGCAGGCGCTTAGGCCACTGAGCTAGATCCTCAGCCATTTCCATTTCTTCTAACGATTATCTGAGGGGCAGTCAAACATTACTTTCACTGGTTTGCTGCAGCAGGGGCTTAACTGGGTTCTGCTCACTTTTATTTTCGTCAGTGGGTGAAGATTTGTATTGTTAGAACAAATGGGATTTTTAAAAGAATTTAGATTTAAGCCTTTCAAGAACTTGAAACACGTATCATGTTATTTTCTTATCCTTACATACGGCAAATTTTAACTAGTTTCAGTTCCTTTTAAATATAGTCTGAGTTCATCTCAAACATCCAATGTAGGTGTCCATGGCCCTTCCTAAGATTAGCAATCATTTTTGAGAGGCTTATTTTCCATCTCTAAACCTCTGCTTCCATGTGTACTACCTTTTTCACTGTTCTAACTGCCTCACCTTCAGCTTCTTCCCTGGCTACCAAACCCCATTTACACAAGCATTAGTGAGATTTTAAGATTTGGGAAAATAAACCAGGTGTGGTAGTGCATGCCTGTAATCCCAGTACTTGGGAGACTGAAAGAGGGAGGATTGATGTGAGTTTGAGGCCAGACTGGGGTACATAGTGAGTTCACAACTACCCTGGAATACACAGTGAGACCTGTCTCAAGAAATAAACACACACACACAAACAAGATTTGGGGAAATAACTTTAAGTGTATGTATCAGACCCTTTTCTTCTTTAAAAGGTCCATTTTCTCATCCTATCACTAGAGATTTCACATTAGGCCTTTATTCAATACACACAGACTTCTTACCCTCTTTGAGTTGTCTCTCCCATCTCTTTGCTTGGTTCATCTCTTCTTACCACTTTTTCTCTTTTTGAGGAACAAAGATAAATCCCTCTCATTTTCATGCAGAGCAGTTTTTCTTGTGTTGCCAGGGCTTCTGCTCATAATCATATTTTCATATCTATATCCAAAATAGCTTTTCAGGGCATTTTTTCAAAGTCAGTTTTATCCCCCTAAGAGGAACCTGGTGCCATTTATTATTAAATTTTTTTCTCATTATACTCAACAGTGTAAATTCATTTATGTGTGCTCATTATCTACAACAAATTTGTATTCTACTTTTCTCATTATTTTATATATACTTCCTCATTTATTAATCTAGCCCTTGTTTGCTATCTTATTACATATCCTTCAAGTTACTTCCAGTTTTATTTTGTTTTACACGGCAAATAATGTTATAAACATTGAGGAAAAACCGATTTTTCTCATTTGGATTATTTTGAAGAAATATATTCCCATATGTAGATTGGTCAAAACAAATAATTTCATAATCTTGCAATTTGCTACAGTACTATCGAAAATGGTTATTCTGCTAAATAATTTTACCATATTAACTTATTAATTTAGTTACTTTTCCTGTTCCATCAGTATTGTCTTTTGTATTTTCCATTAGAATTGGAGCAAGATTAATAATTTCCTCATGATTTGCTTCTCTGGGTTTCTTCTGTACTTCATATACCAAGACTTTTGTTCAGTGAAGTCTGGGTTTTGATTTTAACATCTTTATTAAGATATAATTCATATACATATAATTCCTCTATTGTATACAATTCAATCATTTTAAGTATATTTGCAGATTTGTGCAATTATCATCACAATCAATTTTATAGGATTAGCCCTGAAAGAAACTCCCTAGGACCTAGCCTTCATCCTTCCAAACCTTCCCTTTCTTTTTTCTTTTCTTTTCTTTCCTTTCCTTTCCTTTCCTTTCCTTTCCTTTCCTTTCCTTTCCTTTCCTTTCCTTTTCTTTTCTTTTCTTTTCTTTTTTTCCTTTCCTTTCCTTTCCTTTCCTTTTCTTTTCTCTTTTCTTTTCTTTTCTCTTCTTTTCTTTCTTTCTTTATTTCTTTCTTTCTTTCTTTCTTTCTTTCTTTTTTTTTTGTGTGTGTGTTTTTGAGACGGGGTCTTGCTATGCAGTTCAGGGTGGCCTTGGGCTCACTTTGTAGCCCAGGCTGGCCTCAGACTTGCAAGGATCCTCCTGCCTCAGCCTTCCAAGTGCTGGGATTACATGCCTGGCAACCTTCCCTTTCTTCAGCCATAGGCAACCATTAATCTGCTTCCTATTTCTGTAGATTGGCCTGTTTTGGACATTTGAGATACAAGGAATCATAAAATAGGTATTCCTTACTGACTTCTTTCATTAGCATAATGTCCTCAAAATTTGTCCATGTTGCAGCATATCAATACTTCATTCCTTTTTTATTGTTGAATAATTCTCCATTTTATGGATATATTCCATTACTTTATTCACCAGTTGAATATAAATTATCTATTCACCAGTTGGTATATAAGTTATTGCTCATTTTTGTCCATTATGAATTATATTGCTATGAACATTCAAGATTTTTGTTTTCAATATTGGGGATTGAACCCAGGGACTTCACACTTAGCTATATCCCCAGTCCTTTTTAAAACTGCTTATTTTGAGACCAGGTCTCACTGAGTTGTTCAGGCTAGGCTTGAAGTTGGAATCCTTCTGCCTCACCCTTTCAAAGTGCTAAGGTTACATACATGTACCACTACACCCAGAAAATGTTTTTGTATGGACACTTTTCACTTCTTTTGGGTATATCCACTGGAGTGCAATTGCTGGGTCATATGGCAGCTCAATGTTTACCTATATGAATGACTGCCAGACTGTCTTTTAAAGTAGCTGAACCATTTTACATTTCTGCCATCAATGTAAGAGGGTTCCAATTTCTCTACAGCCTTCCTATATTTGTTTGCTAGGGTTACCAAAATGACACAGACTCAGTGGCTTAAATTTCAAAACTTTTCTCAGCTGGGCGTGGTGTTGCATGCCTATAATTCTAGCACTCAGGAGTTATGCAGTTTGGGCTGGCCTTGAACTCACTTTGTAGCCCAGGCTGGTCTCGAACTTGCAATGATCCTTCTGCCTCAGCCTTCCAAGTGCTGGGATTACAGGTGTGCACTACCATGCCAGGCTCATTATAAGAATTTTAGGAAGCTACAATTCAGTCCATAACATTAGTCAGCACTTGTTACTATCTTTCTCATTATGTATACATACATAATATATTATGGATATTATATTACGTATTATGACATATCTTTTTATTATTTACATCCTAGTGAGTGTGAAGTAATGTTTCATTGTGGTTTTAATTTGCATTTCCTTGGTGGCCTCTAATGGCAAGCATCTTTCCATGTCCTTATTGCCATTTGTACATCTTTGGAGAAATATCTATTCATACCCTTTATCCTGATTTAGTTATTTGTTATACAGATTTTTCTATTGTAGATTACATGCAGTACTGATTGACTATATAGACCTAAAACATACTAGAAACAACCATGGGGAAATTTTTCTAAATGTGGGAGGGTAGTGACAGGCATTCTAAGAAAGATTAGAAACAAAAACCCTAAAAACATTTTAAAAACCAATTAATATCATTATGTGAAAATAAAAAATAATTTATTGCAAAAAATAATCAAAGCTAAAAGACAAGGTGGGTAAAAGATAAACAATTTATTCGCAATGAACTAATTTGCACATATAAAATACCCTACAATTTTAAAAAAAGACCAATGAAATAAAAAAAACAAAGGATATGAGCAGGAACTTTATCATTTAAAAATTGAGTTCAATAGCATATTGTATAGTTCAATAGCATATTATATAGCATATTGTTGAAATAGGCATGCTGGTAAACTGCATTGGGAGCATAAGTTGAAACAAATTGCTTGGAGAGCAATTTGGCAAGTTATCCCAGTTATCCGAATTTTTAAAATTCTCACCTGAAGATCTAACATTCAACACCCAGGTATTTAGCCTAAACATACATTTGCCCACATGCCAACTGGCTATAAGAATACTGACTGCAGTGTTGCTTGACATAATAAAAATACAGAAAATGTTCAAACAGTTTGATGAAGTGCTATGCAACGGAAACCACCCAAGACAGTGGTAACTGAAGAAAAGCAAGGTGGCAAAACAGTATGTAGTGTGTATCATATATATATATTTAAATATGTTATATATATTATATATAATTATCTATTATATATAATTATAAATAAGTTATATAAATTAAAAATATATAAAAATTATATATATATAATTTTTTAACGCATGGAATGTCTTGGAAAGGTTGTGCAAGAAATTGGTCGATGGTGGTAGCCTGAAAGAAAAGAAAACCTAAGGTGAGGCAGTGGAGAATGGAAACTTCCATTTTCATTGAATATATTTTTGTCACTATCGAAATTTTAACCACGTCGCATATACTGCTTAGTGGCAGAGAGAGAGAGAGAGAGAGAGACAGACAGAGACAGAGACAGAGACAGAGAGACAGAGACAGAGCCAGAAAGAGGGGAAGCAAGGGAAAGAGAGAGTGCGGATTGTCCTCCGCAGTGAATCAAGGCCACCAGAATTCCAAGCTAACAACCTTTTAATTTCTCGTCCTCCAGAATATCCAGCCCCCACCCGTTACCTGAGGACTTCAGTACCGAGTGCGCCTGCTGTGGGCTCCCGGGGTACGGGTCTCCGCATCGCTCTTCCATCCTATTGACGTCGAGGCGATGTGACTGGCCCTCACGTAGGTGTTCTGTAAACAGGACGAAGAAATATTTGTTTGAAAGAGGAATGACCCGCAAAATCAGAAGTGTTTCTATGTCTCAGACTGTTACACATCTTTTATTCGACGAATACGCTACCCTAACCCTGGACAGTTCTGGGAAGGGGAGCACTGAGGACAGCGGAACGGGAGGTGTTAGGCTACTGAGCGCCGTGGGCGGCCCTGCTAGCCCCGCCTCCCACTTCCCGCGCTCGGCGCCTATTGGCTGGATCCTGCGGCGGGCGGGCCCCGCTGTGCGGAGCCCTGCGCCTGGGGCCGTGGCCGCGGCGTGAGAGGCTGGCTGGGAGCTGTGCTGGTGCCGCCGGCCATGCCCCGGGACGGTGTTCCTGCCGGGACTACCCCGCGGCCGGCAGCGCCGGGCCTGGTCTCCACTGCTGCCGGGGAGCCGGGGGTGTCGGATCCGCTGAAGCGGTGAGCGCTTCCTCTGCTCTCTGTGCTCCCGGCCCTAGCCTGTCCTCTGGGGCAGTTGGCCGGGGGTGGGCAGGAAGGGGCGGGCCGGCAGGGTGCGGGCAGCCGGCGTCTCCTTGGGACCACGTCCAGATTTCTCCCGCGACTGTCAGTTCTCAGGCTCCTTGTCTTTAGTGATTAGCAAGTTTCGTCTCCAGCGAGCAGCGGCCGAACGCCCGGCACGGCCCCGGCCCCTTGTCTTCGGCCTCAAGGTCCCGGAAACTTCCCGGGGTTGGGATGGGCTCGGAGCTCGCGCGGTGCAGGGCGCGCGGGGTTGGGGATAGTCCAGATTAAGTGAGTGAGCGATCGCTCACACTGCGAGGTACTGGAAGGCTCAGTCGAGGGGTTGCAGCATAGCTTTTTCGGCAAAGTAGCTCGGACGAGCCCAGACTCTTTTTTAAAGATCGTTTCCCCCCTCCATTGTAGTGTAGCATTGCATAATATACTCCGTCTCAGCCAAAAATACTCCCCCCACCTCGGGCAGCATGTGAATACAAAATTGACACTTTCCCTCCTAAATAAATTCCGAGCTTTCTTATTTGATGGTACTAGATATGTTTCAGTGAATAATTTCTCCGAGAAAATGAAAGGAGTCACGAATAGTTTTTTAAAAATGCATAGTGTGTTGGATGATCAGTGTTGAGGGATTATTTTTGTTTTTTCTTTTTGCTTAGGCGTGCTTTCACCCACAGCTACCGGTACATGCCTAGGTTCCAGATTTTAGAATGGTATAAATAGCGCCCCCGCCCCCTATCCCACTTAGCGGAGGGAAAGTCGGCCACACCTGGCAGCCTTTCTAGCTCGGCTGCGGACTCGGGGCTGACCCCCAGCGAAGGAGAGACTGCCCTGTTGGCCTGACTGTTTATTGCGCGACTTGGATGTTTTAAGAGTCACAAGGGACACTGCTTACGTCCCCGCCTTGGGGGCACCACACAGCAGTATCTTATCTGCTCTTTTCCTCTGGAGGGAGCAGGGCGAATCGAGATTTGGAAGAATTACAAGACTTGCTCTTACTTAATACAACTAGATGCCCGTAGTGTATTGGCCTCTCAATCTTTCTAGCATTTGTGTGAATTGATAGGAGAGTAGAGAAAATGATAAACATATTGGAGAAATGGGATGCTTTGATGTTGCGTCATTCTTGGCACGTTTCTACGGCCAAGTTCTGGTGACATTGTTCCATGCCCTTTCCCAGATTCCTAGGTTGGTTTGAGTGGGGTAAGAGTGCTGACTTGAGAAAAACTGTAAGTTTTTAGTCTGCTGCTTTCAGAAGATCAGAATATCATGAATTATTTTTAGAAGTGATTGGAGATGGTGGTATACTGTAATTATTATTACTGGAGGGTTGGAAAATACAAGTGCTGCTCTGTTCTATTCAGTGTTAGGAAAAACTTAAGCACTTTGGACCCTTTAAAACTGCCAGGGCTAACCCAGCTGGGGATATAGTTCAGTGGCATAAGCACCTGCCTGGCAAGCGCAAGGTCCTGAGTTCAATTCACGGTACAAAACAAAAACAAAAAACTGCCAGAGCTATTAATTTACTTGCAAAATAGAAATGCACTCCTAATTTATCTTTTCTGTAAATCTTTTTTTGCATACTTTTAAAGGACATAGGTGTTGTTTTGCTGTCTCTCTAGTTAGGATTCTTGATGTCTTCTTTAAATTTTAAGTGTATTTTAGGAAGAGGAGTTATAAAATGTAGTGTTTCCTTACTTTTTGCCTCGATGGTTTATAGTGGGGAAAGGGAATTTGATAATGGTTTATGAGAATATAATGGCTTGAAGAATTTGTTAGGGATTGCTCCTTTTTTAAAAAACAATGTGCATTGTAACTTAGAGAATTGTGCAGTATGCTGTATCTCAGCCTTTTTTTTTTATTTTAATGATACTGGGGATTGAACGTAGGGCCTTCACAGTGAGCTACCTCCCCAGCTCATTTTTATTTTGAGATAGGGTCTTAATAAATTTCTAGGTTGCCTAAGCTTACCTTGAACTTGAGATCCTGCTCCTCCAGTCTTCTAGAGTGCTGAAATCTAAAGTAATTTTTGATATCAAGATAATCACTTGAGGAGCCAGGGATATAGCTCAAGTGGCTCAGTGCCTGCTTGGCAAGTGCAAGGTCCTGAGTTAAATCCTAGTACCAAAAGAAAAAAAAAATCACTTGATTGCAAGATTGGCATTTTTGTTTACTAAATAGTAAGTTTTACACTGTCTTTTTTTTTTTTTTCTTTTGCGGCACCAGGGATTGAACTCACGACCTTGCGCTTGCCAGGCAGGTATTTAGACCGTGGAGCTAGCTCCCTGGCTCTTACACTGTCTTATTTTATGGTAATATATCATCTATCATTAGAGAACTTTTGCTAAAACCACACCTAGTGTTTGGAGTCATCAATTTTGCAGAACTATTTTTTTCCAACTGGTTTAGGCTTGCTTTCACCCACAGTTTATGCCTAGGTGCCAAATTTGGGATGATGTCAGTAGCGTTGGATATGCAATTTTGGGGGTGAGTGGGTAGGAAGGCTTATAGGTTGTATTAAAATTTAATTTCTCTCCATTGAAATGTCAATACAACCAGAGATTGTTATGACATTTTTTTCTGCAGGAAATAGATAAATGATATCATTAAGTTGGAAGGCCAGGAGAACTTGTCTTTCTGTCTTCTCTCAGTGACTTGCCATTGCTAGCAGGTCCTGCCCCCGCAACACCAAACCTCAATATATTCTTTGCAGCATTCATGCAGGAGCTGTGGCTTTTTTGACCTACCTGTACCAACTTTTTGAGTTTGAGTTCTATATCAAGATTCACTTGGGTAGCTGAGGGCTCACAGATCAAATCAGTAAAATGTTCTCTGTCATATTCCCTAAGTACCTTATATTTGCTTTACTATTAAAAGTTATTTAAAATTTTTGGAAGACATTTTGTCCATATCTGTTAAAATCCTTGTATTTTAAGATACATTTTGACTGAGCAATTTCATTTCTAGGAATTTATCCTAAGGAAATTAATAATGGACATGTACCCAGGATTTGTTGTTGAAATGCTTGTTGCAGTGCTGTTTGTGATGATGAAAATTTTAAAACACTAAATATCTCTAAGTAGGAAAATGGTAATTTATATGATAGAATGCATATTATGTAATAATTTATACTATCTTAATATACTATAAAATTATGCAACCATTAAAAATCATGTAAAAGAAATTGGGCATAATGAAAAGATGTTCACAATAACAAGGTAAAGGGAGCCAGGTGTGGTGGCACATGCCTGTAATCCCAGCACTTGGGAGGCTGAGGCAGGAGGATTGCCCTGAGTTCAAGACCAGCCTGGACTATGTAGTAAGTGCAAGGCCAGCCTGAATTACAAAACAAGACCCTGTCTTAAAAAATGAAGAGGCATAAAAGAAAATTCTTAAGATATCTGAATATTATCTCATTTTGGTTCAAAAGGAAATAAGCATAAAGGATTCTGAAGTTTAGTAAAGACTGTAACTGTTTTAATATTCAAATTTGACACTTTTTTGTTTGTTTATTTTTTGAGACAGAGTCTTGCTATTTAGTTCAGACTGGCTTTGAACCCACTGTGTGGCCCAGACTAACCTCGAATTTGCAGTGATCCTCCTGCTTCCGCCTCCTAAGTGCTGGGACTATTAGCATGTCCCACCACACCTGGCTTCAGGTTTGCTACTGAGAGTTTTTCTGGCCTAGTAAAGTTTAAAAGCCTTTTAGTTATATTGAAAGAAGGAAAAAATGAAAAAAACAAAACACACACACAAAAAAAGGCCATGTTCACATATCTAGGGATTAAAACGATTTTGTCTTTGAAGTCATTATCAAATGCCAAGAAATGAATGGGGAGTTTTCAAGTGTCACTTTCTTAATCACAGCGTTTACTCCTTTCTATTTGATATAAACTTTTATACTTTTACTATAGATTGATGCACCTATTGTGAGGATGAGGTGGCAGTTAGGTCCTCAGTTGGACGTAAGTGTGCAAGTTTAGTATGTGTCATATGATTGTGCAGGACTTACATCAAAATATTAGAAGTGGTTACATATGGGCAGGTTGGATTTTGTGGGATTATTCTCTTTAATTTCAGTATTTGTCAAATTTTGGAAAGCAGTTAACCAGCTGTAACTACAAAATAGGGTTTTCTTACATGAAAAATAAAGTGAACCTATTTTTAAAAAAATCATATTTTAATTTTGAATCAAGATCAAGAGGATTTTAAATGTTTTCATTTTTATTTATTATTATTATTTGTCTTTTTGATACAGGGTTCACTATGCAGTTCAGGCTGGCCTTGAACTCACTTTGTAGCCCAGGATAGCTTCAAATTTTCAGTGATCCTCCTGTCTCAGCCTGCTGAGTGCTGTGATTACAGGCATGAAAATGTTTTTAAAAATTATTTGACTAGGCAATAATTTCAGAGTTAAAGATGAAAACCTGAAAAAAGCTATACAATGAAAAGTTTCCTTCTTTGCCCTGTTCCCTACTCCCTCAATTCCTATACTTCTAATTTACCTGCCATGGGAAACCATGATTACAAGTTTATTGTTTTAACTTTCCAGAGGTATGTTATGCATACATAAGTGAAAACAGATTTATATTTCCCCCCATGTGTATTTGCAGTTTCCTTCATTACTTTATTTTTATTTTTATATTTTATTTTAGTTATTTTGAGACAGGGCCTCACTATGTAGTTCAGGATGGCCTTGAACTCACTATGTAGCCCAGGCCTGCCAGAACTCACAGTGATCCTCCTGCCTCAGCCTCCAAAATGGTGTGCTTACAGGTGTGCGTCACAATGCCCAGCTCTTCCATTGCCTTTTCTCATTCTACAGTGTATCTGAGAGTTCTTTTCATATCAACACATGGAAAGCATTCTCAGTAAAAGTTGTTTTTGTAAGTGATTAGCTTAGCAAGAGAGAATTTAAAAAGGAAGATGACCTTGATTAAAACATTGAAGAAAGGCTGGGTGGGTATTATGTAGCTGTAGTCCCAGTACTCAAGAGGTTGAGTTAGGAGGCTGAGATTTAACTCAGGCATTCACTATCAGCCTGGCAACACAGGAAGATCCTGTCTTAAAACAAAAGGTTGCAGCGATCATATGGGGAAGAGTTTTCTTTGTGGTTGAAATATTGAAAGCAATACTCTTGCTGCGTAAAGAAATTTCTTGGTGAACTTAAACATGAGGTAAGGCATTGTAAAATCTGTTCATCTAATTAATCATTAAATTGACTTTTTATGTGTGTGTGACATTGGAAATTGAACCCCAGGCCTCATATATGCCTGGCAAATGCTGTTCTACTAAGCTACACCCTCAGCACTTTTTCAAAAATTTTATTTAGAGACAAGGATTTGCGAATTTTAGCCGGGCGTGGTGGCTCACATCTGTAATCCCAGCACTCGGGAGGCTGAGACAGGTGGATCGTTGTGAGTTCGAGACCAGCCTGGGCAACAAAGTGAGCTCAAGGCCAGCCTGAACGGCACAGTGAGACCCTGTCTCAAAAAAACAGGGCTGGGGATCTAGCTCAGCGGTCTAAGCGCCTTCCTGGCAAGCGCAAGGTCATGAGTTCAATCCCCGGTGCCGCAAAAAAAAAAAAAAAAAAAAGGATTTGCAAATTTTTTCAGACTGACTTTGAATTTGTGATCCTCTTGCTTCAGCCTCTCATTAAATTTTTTAAAAACTGTTTTGCTTAAAAGTCAAAGTAGTATGTGTACATCATTGAAAAGATGAAGCAACTCTTGAAGATTTACCTCAGAAATACAAACACTTGTTTTTCCTTCTTTCTTTGATTTTCTTCGAGGCAGTTGCTTTCAGCTCCTTCGACTCTTCTAATTTTTTACTACTATCTTTCTAAAAGTATACTTATAAGCACATTTTGACTTAAATGATTTAGATGTTGTTGGCTTTTTTGATCCATTGAACGAGGATTTAACTCCTTACTCTATTTGTGACAATTAACCTTAATTGTGTCAGCTTGATTGGGTTAGTAAAGGCCATTTCTGGGTGAATATGTGGTCCCTGGCCCATTTCTTTGGCTACTATATGTGCTCCCTGGCCCTCTTCTCTCTGGCACTGTTCCTCTACTTGTTTTCCCAGCTCCTATGAGACAAACATCTTTGCTCTGCCAAGTGCTTCTGTCATGATGTTTCTGTCTTGGAGCCAGCCTACCATGGACTGAATGTCCTCAAACTGTGATCCAAATAAACCTTTAAGATGTGGATGTTGTGTTCAGCAATAAGAAAGCTGACTAATACAATATTCTGTTCACTTCCATTCTCCAAATTGAGATTTCTAATTCAATATTTGTTTAAATTGGTACCATATTTAGATTGTATTTTATTATGACAAGGTAAACATAATTAGTCTTGTATAACTGAAGTTAATAGACACTTCTCAGAGGTACAAATAGCCAGTGAATACATGAAAAAATGTTCAACATTTCTGGCCATTAGAGAAATACAAATTAAAACAATACTAAAATTCCATCTTAATCCAGAAAGAATGGCTATCATCAGAAAATCAAATTATAACAAATTCTGGAGAGACTTTGGGAAAAAGAAATAATTCTAAGCCGGGCGTGGTGGCTCACACCTGTAATCCCAGCACTCGGGAGGCTGAGACAGGCAGATCATTGTGAGTTCGAGACCAGCCTGGGCTACAAAGTGAGCTCAAGACAGCCTGAACGGCATAGTGAGACCCTGTCTCAAAAACACCAGGGCTGGGGATCTAGCTCAGCGGTCTAAGCGCCTGCCTGGCAAGCGCAAGGTCATGAGTTCAATCCCCGGTGCCGCAAAAAAAAAAAAAAAAAAAAAAAATTCTACATTGTTGGTAGGAATGTAGACTGGCACAACCTTTATGGAAATCAGTATGGGGATTCCTAAAACAACTAAAAATAGAAATTCTGGTCAACCCAACTATTCCCCTTCAAGGTGTCTTCCTGAAAGAGTTAAAGACATCATATTACAGTGAAACATGCACATCCATGTTTATAGCAGCATAGTGCATAATAGCTAAATCTTGAAAGTACCCTATGTGTCCATGAACAAATGAATCGATAAAGAAAATATGGTATTTATACACAATAGAGTACCACTGCGCCACAAAGAAGGATGAACTTGAATCATTTGTAGAAAAATGCCTGTACTTTGAGACCATAATATTAAATGAAATAAATCAGACCAGAATCATAAATATCACATGGTTTCTCTTGTGTGAGAAACCTAAAATATAAATGACGGTCAAAAATAAAAGATAGATAATAGGAAATAGGGAGGTGAATCTTTTGCAAAAGAGGAGACCAAAAGATGGAGGGAGGGGAGGGAAAGGGGATGAACACAATTAAGATGTGTTACGTGCATGTACCAACTCCCCAGGGGGAATATTATAATTATGTACTGCAAACATACTAGTAAAAAAAACAAAAAACAAAAAAACATGATTAGCCTTAGAGCCAAATGATAAACTAAGATTGTTTCTTTTATTCATCTAATTTATCTATCATTCCTTGGTTATTTTTTTCCATATGCTTTATGGAACAACAGATGCAAGACTGTTTCATTTTTCCCCTAAGACTTCTTATGGTTCCCAGTCTTAATACTTGTCTGGTCAGGTTCTGGGTTTGCACCAAACCTGAAGATGAACATCTTGAAATAGAGTACAAATAAGCATGGTGGCACATCCCTGCAATCCCAGCACCGAGGAAGATCGGAGTCAAGAAGATTGCAAGTTTAAGTCCAGCCTCAGCAACTCAGTGGCTTAATGAAATAAAAATTTACCAAAAAAAAAAAAAAAAAACGGGGATGTTGAAGATGTTGCTCAGTGCAAAGGTCCTGGGTTGAATCTCCACTATGGTGGAAAAAAGAAAGGAAGGCAGACAGGAAGAGAGGATAGGAGAGAGGGAGGAAGGGGAAAAGGAAAGGAAAATAGATTGTATCCATAAATTAATAGGTAGGATACTAAGGAAAGAAACCGTCAGGAAACAAGAGCTCTATGACATTTAAAATATGGTAATCAAAATGGAATTTGAATGGTACTAGAAGATAAGAGTCTTTTAGATTTGAACCATAATCTTTTGGTATTACCTTTTTTATTTTTGATCCATGTAGTTCAACTTGTCTCCATTCTGCCCAAATCAGAGTTTTGTTTACTGTTCTTTCAAGAACATGCTTTTGGATTTATATACCCTTGCTATTGTTTTTAAAAATGTACTGTCTGGTTTATTAATACCCTTTTTTCATATCGTTTGATTTTATTCTTTTCCTTATTTTAAGTAATGCTTTTATATGTTCTTTGGACAGCTAATATACATCTCTACGGGTTATAGTTTTGGTACATTTCCATGTGCAGTGGCCAATTCAGCATATTTTTTATTTATTTATTGGTACAAGGAATCGAACCCAGGACTTTTGTGCTTTCCAGGCAGGCACTATGCCGCTGAGCAATGTTGCTGGCCCAGTTCAGAATATTCAGATTATCTATCATGTCACATATTTATCGTTTTTGTGATGAGAACATTCAAAATCCTTTTATCTAGTCATTTTGAATTATGTGATATGATATCATTGACTATAACCCCCCTTGGTGTAATGGAACACTAACGTATATTCCTCCTATCCGGCTCACTTTGTACCCTGTAAGCAATCTCCCCTGTTACTCCCTCTTCTCCTCTCCTCAGCCACTAGTAACTATTGTTCTGCTCTCTAGTTCAATGAGCTCAGATATTTTAGATTCCACAGATGAGCCAAATCATTTACATTTTTTTTTAAACCTTACCAAAGGTGTTTTAGGCTTAAACTGCCTTCTAGGGACTGGATCTTTAGCCTATTGATCTGATATATTTCCTTTTCATCAATTCTAAATGTTTTTTCCTTTCAGTACTGATCTCTTATTTAAATATTATTTATTAATATACTTGTTAATTTCCAAGTACTACAATTTTTAAAAAACTTTTATTTGGAATTTTAGTGAATGATTAGAGAATACAACAAAACTTCCCAGTTACATTTTTTGATTATTTAATTTATTTATTTATTTTGAGACAGGGTCTTGTTATGTAGTACAGGCTGGCCTTGAACTCACTATGTATGTAGCTCGGGCTGGCCTCAAACAGCAATTCTCCTGCCTTAGCCTCCAGAGTGCTGGGATTACAGGTGTGGCCACCATACCAGGCCAGATCTGTTTATTTTAAAAAACATGATTGCCTGAACATTTTTATTCTATCAGATTTTCACTTTTCATAGGATGGCATAGTAGTCAGCTAGACAGAATATGTGCCATGTAGTTTACAAGTTATGACATTACGTACTTGTTTGATTTAACTATTATGTAACTGCTACTTGTTTGATTTAACTATTAATGTAATTATTGTTTGTTTAATATTAATTTTTTCTCTATAGGCTTAGTTCTCTGTTTTGAACTTTAACAAAGGCAGTTTGGATGACAAAAGTTTGGAGGCAAGGGCAGTAAAAAAAGCAAAAGCAGCACAAAAAGACTTAAGACTTTGTTTTTCCAGAGATAGAGATTGAATTGGGACTTGTCCATGCTAGGCAAACACTCTATCTCTGAGTTACATAGTTAGTCCAAAATTTTAAGATGTTTTTGAACCTGAGTGTGGTGGTGCAGTCCTGTAGTCCCAGCACTGGGAAAGCTGAAGCAGGAGAATTGCTATGACTCACATAGTGAGACTATCTCAAAAACAAAACAAAACAACCAAAACAAAATCATGACTTTTAGAAGTAACTAGATGTTCCCGGAAGTTAAGCAAGACTTGGTAGAAGGCTGTTAACCATCAGCCAGAGGGGAGGAGGTCTTTTTATGTGAAAAGACTGCTTTTTGCTTTATTAGTTTTACTAAGGATATAGGTAGATACCAATAGGACTTAAATCTCATGATGGATACTGAAAGGGAAAAGGGGAGAAAACATCACAAATTGGTGGGCTGTGGATCATTTGGCACTCACAATGTATTACACATTCTTCAATTAGCAGCCGGCACTTTCAAATAAAGTGGTTGGTTACACATTTAGAAATCTGCATTTCCAGTATTAGTGACTTGGGAGGGTTAGGAACACTAGAACTGCATTAGCTTATAGCTGCGGTAGGCTGAAGCTGGAAGCACCTATTTTTTTTTCTTTTTCTTTTTTCTTTTTTGATAGACTGAGGATGAAATAAAGGCTTTGCACATATTATGCAAGTGGCTTAACTAGTGAACTACACCTCTAGTCAATAACTGTGCCTTTTAGAAAGTAAGTTCTGCCCCTTCTCATACATAAGGTGTGTTGGTTACTTTTACTTCATTGCTGAGACAAAACACCTGACACCCAAAATGAAGGAAGGAAAGGTTTATCTAGCTTACAGTTTTTGGAGGTTTCAGTTCATACTCAGCTGGCTCCAAGGCATGGTGGCATGGCTGAGGGGCAACCATTCATGGCAACTGTGGCAGATACCAAAGGCCACAAGAGTGAAAAGGAGAGAGTATGCCTTCTTCCCTCCCATATATTGTATGCCAGCTGCCTGCCCCTGGGCAGTGCAGCCCTCACTACCAATCCCAGCATTAGACAATGAACCAGTCATAAATGCTAGACTCAGTTGCCTCTATGACTGCATGACGCTTTAGGGGGACATCCAAACAAAAACCATAACATAAAGTAAGTGTTAGTCTTTATCCCTTGATTCTTTTTTTTTTTTAAATGAATACAAGCTTGCAATACAGAATAGTGTGTTTATTTTGGGCATTGGTACATGCATATAATTTGATGATTTTTGATCCCCTCTCCCTTCCCCCTTCCTTGGCTACTCATCCTCATCTCCAAAAGTCTGCCGTCTTGTTTTCTGCCATCCTGTTCTGTTCTATTCTTTTTTCTATTCCATTTATTTTTCAGGTTTCTCATGTAAGAGAAACTATGTAATACATAATTTTCTGACTTATTTTGCTTAATATTATGGTCTCAAGTTCCTGTGAATCATGCGATTTCATTCTTCATGGCTGAATAATATTCCATTGTGCATATACCATATGCCACATTTTCTTTATCCATTTGTTGTTGGCAAGCATCTAGACCAGTGGTAGTGAACATATGGCATATGCCACAACTGGCTGTTTGTATCATTAAAAGCTCTGTTGTGTTTTTCAAGACAAAAGATGTTAATGTATGAGTTATTTTTTCCAAGCTAAAACCTCAGTATTCAGGTTTAATTGCTGTGTTAGCACTTTACAATAAATAAGTGGGTTTTGGGCTGTGGTTTGGGCACTTGGTCTCTAAAACATTTGCCATCCTTATTTGCAGAGCTTAGCTGTTGTGAACTGTGCTGCTATAAACATGGATCTGCATGTACAGTAACACTATAGTATTCTTCATAATTTAATTCTTTTAGGAATAAAAGCAGGACAGGCATAGCTGGGTCAGATGGATTTTTTTATAGTTTCTGGGGAGCTCTCCATACTGTTTTCATAGTGGTTGTACAAGTTTACATTCCCATCAGCAATGTAGAATGCTCCCCACCCACACTCCACTACATCTTCACCAGCACTTGTTGCTTTTTGTGTTCTTGATGGTAGCCGTTCTAACTGGAGTAAGGTAGAATCTAGAGTTGTTTTGATTTGCATTTCAGATGTTCAACATTTTTTTCATGTACTTACTAGCTATTTTTACTTCTTTTTTTTTTTTTTTTTTTTTTTTTTTTTTTTTTTTTTTTTTTTTTTTTTTTTTTTTTTGCGGCACCGAGGATTGAACTCACGACCTTGTGCTTGGCCGGGCAGGCGCTTGGACCGCTGAGCTAGATCCCCAGCCCTTATTTTTACTTCTTTTAAGGGATATCTATCCCTAATTTTTTGTTGCTGTTTCCTTACTATAGCTTTAAGAAGGAAGGGCCAGCTATTTTGTGTTCGTTTTTCTCAAATGCAGAGAGAGGCCCTTTCATTCTTAAAAAAGGGAGGGAGTAAAAAGAGCATTTTTGTGTGTATGTGGAAGTGAAGAATATCCCTGAATTTTATTATGCAAATAAAGTGTATCTGTCAACTAATGCCCTTCAGAAACCAACAAATTACTTGAGTGTGGTGGTGTACATCTGTAATCCTAGCATTCTGGGAGGCTGAGGTAGGAGGAACACAAGTTTGAGTTAGCCTGGGCTGGGCCATTTAGGATTTATTGAGCTGTTGTCTCAAAAAAAAAAAAAAGTGCTAGGCATGGTGGCACACACCTGTAATCCCAGCATTTGGGAGGCTGAGGCAAGAAGTTTTCTGTGAGTTCCAAGCCAGCCTGGACTACACAGTGTGTTACGGTTTGTGTATAGATGGCACCCCCCAAGCCTCATGTAGTCATGGAAGCGGCTGAATCTAACATTTATGATTGATTCATTGTGTAGCACTGGGATTGGTGGTGTGAGCTCTGCACCCACCCAGGGGTGGAGCCGACATACAATGTAAGGTTGGAATGGGGGCGGGTTCTCCCTCTTTGATGCGGTTTGCTCTTGCCACTTGCAGTCGCCATGAATGGCTGCCCCTCAGCCACGCCACCCTGCCTTGGAACCAGCTGAGTATGGACTGAAAGCCCCAAAATTGTAGCTAAATAAACCTCTCCATCTTTCACTTTGGGTGTCAGGTATTTTGTCTCAACAAGGAGAAAAAAGTAACCAAGACATAGTGAGTTCAAGGCCAACCTGAACTATACAGTGAGATCCTGTCTCAAAAGACCAAAGAAAGGAAAGAGGTGTCAAAATGTATTAGTTTAATTATAGATAGTGCTCCTGAATCATGAACATTGTATTTTTTTTTTTTTACTTTCTTGTTTGTTTTGAGACAGGGTCTTGCTATGCAGTTCAGGCTGATCTTGAACTCACTATGTAGGCCAGGCTGGCCTTAAACTTGTGGCAATCTTCTTACCTCAGACTCCCAAGTGGTGGGATTACAGGCATGCACCACCATACCAGGCAACATTGGGCTTTTTGATGACAACATTTTTGAAAGGAAATAGGAATGAATTTAATCTGTTTAATACAGATTTTACTAGGGATAATTTTAAACCAAAGTTTAAAAATACAACCAATAGAGTAATTATCATCATGAACATGATGCTAATGTTTGAACTTCAGATGGTTCAAGGCTTTGTAGCATTAATAGTAGACCATATAATAGCTTCCTATATGTAGTTTAGAGCAAAAACAACTTTTGCAGAAATCACCCTTGTCTTGGTCACTTTTTTCTCGTGGCTGAGACAAATACCTGACACCCAAATTAGGGAAGAAAAGGTTTATTTAGCTTACAGTTCTGGAGATTTCAGTCCATAATCAGCTGGCTCCAAAGGAGAGTGGCATGGCACTGGGGCAACACTTCAAGGCAGCAGCCAGAGCAAAAGAGAACAAACAAGCCTCTTCTCTATCCTTAAATTGTACACAGGCCAGCCCCCCACCGAAACCTTCAGGGTGGGTGTAACACAAAATGTCCTTGCCCTCCTTTGCACAGGATGAGGATATTTACAAAGTAAGAACCCTGGTTCCCTGCTGAGTCTCTCAGTTAAACCTCTAAACTGCTCAAATTGATACAATGTATTAACCATAACAACCCTGCTGGGCATGGTGGCCTACACCTGTAATCCCAGCACTTGGGAGGCTGAGGCAGGAGATTGCTATGAGTTGGAGGCCAGCCTCTGCTATATAGTGAGTCCAGGCCACCCTGAACTACATAGCGAGACCCTGTCTCAAAGAAAAAGAGAAATCAACCTGTATACTACATACAAGGGAAAAAATCTTTGTCTTAGTTTACCTGTGAAGAATGGCTCAAAGATTTGGCTTGTTTGGTTGACATCACAGCCCATCTAAATACCGCAAATCCTTCCTGTTTTCCCCTGTCCCCCTTCCCTCTCCTTCCCTCCCCTCCTCCCCTTCCGTGTCTTTATTTCCTCCTTCCTTCCTTCTCTCTGTGTCTGTGTCTGTGTCTGTGTCTGTGTCTGTGTCTGTGTCTGTGTCTGTGTCTGTGTCTGTGTCTGTGTCTGTCTCTCATAGTAGTAGGGATCCAATTGTGTGGGAGGGGCACTCTGCCACTGAGCTACATTCCCAGCTCTTTTTATTTGTTATTTTGAGACAGGATCTTGCTAAGTGCCCATGATGGCCTCAGACTTGTAATCCTCCCACCTCAGCCTCCTGAGTAGTTGAGACTATAGGCATGCGCCACCACACTCGACTGCGAATATTTCTTTACAGACATTCATAAAGAGTGCTATGTTTATATGATTCATTGTTCTCATTTCTAGTAAATGTTTTTGGCAATTTTGTTCAGTTAAAAATAATATGAGGGGCTAGGGATTTAGCTCAGTGGCATAAGCGTCTACCTGACAAGCATGAGGTTGTGAGTTCGATCCCCAGTACCAAAAAAAATAAATAAATAACATGAATCACTTTGACATGTGCTGAAATTGGTTTGCAGAAATTATGGGCTTCATTCTCAAAATTATAGAATTTATGAGTGAATCTCAAAGAGGGATCTTTTATGCTTTATGAAAACGAACTGCTGTGGCATTTGTTAATAATAACATGAATGGATAGCACATGATAGTGAGAAAAGTAAGTAATATAACATTGGTGGGGCAGAATTCTACAAATATCTTTGGAGTAATTCCCTAAATTTGAAAGCTACAATGCAGAAATTTCATCTTTGTTTAAAAAATTGTTTAAGAAGAGTTCTTTTCTTTTATGAAACAGTTTTTAAAAATTCTGTAATTCAAGAATTCAGGGTTGAATTCTACATTACTGTAGTTTGTATGCAACTTGCAACTACAGAGTTCATTTTGACACTGGGGTACAGGGAAAACAGTGTCAGGTTTCTGGTTTTAGATCAAAGGTCTTGTGGGGTACAAGAAAAATTTAATAATTAAATGTTTCCATTTTTTAATATGTTTTTTTAATTTCAAATTTACAGTATCTAGTAATAAATGCTTGGGTTGTGTTACATTCCTAACTCATAGTTCATTAATAGTAATGTTTGATTTTAGATTCTATTTCTGGATGTGAATTTTCTTTTATCTTGGTCACTTCAATTATTTTCTACTAGTTTGACATCTGTAAATATTTGTACATGTGATACTGTTGTTGGTGAAAGGTTAAATCTCTGTTATAGCCTTGAGCATGATGTCCATGAAAATACAGGAATCACATCATTTTAATTAATTTTACATTTTTACCACTTTTTCTTACTTAGGCACAAACCATTCTTTTGTAATAGTTTGTTTCCTGCTGATAGTTTTAGGAAATGAACGTGGAAATTTTCTGCTTATTTCTACATTATAAATATATATTAGATAAGCCAATATCATATACCATGATATTTTCTCTCTACCCTTCTCTTACCTCTCTGTAGCATCTTCAGTGGTAAACTGGTAAAACCATCAAAAAATAAAATATGTAACTTTTGATAGGACCTGAAGCTCCACGTAAACCCTATTTAGACCTCTGCTCTGTGTAGACATGAAGAATTCAGGTGGGAGCCAGGCCTGGTGGTTCAGGCCTGTAATCCCAGCACTCAGGAGGCTGAGACAGGCGGATTGTTGTGAGTTTGAGACCAGCCTGGGCCACAAAGTGAGCTCAAGGTCAGCCTGAACAGCATAGTGAGACCCTGTCTCAAAAAGACAAGGGCCAGGGATTTAGCTGAGTGGCGTAAGTGCCTGCCTGGCAAGTTCGAGGTCGTGAGTTTGATCCCTTGTGCTGGGAGGGGAAAAAAAAATTCAGGTGGAACTTGTGAGCTTGCATTGTGTTTTGTGGTAATGCCTGGGTTCCTGTTGTTGGCTACTGAAATCCTCAGTTTTGAGACAGATGTCCGCAGTCTGTGAGAAGCTGCCTTGTCTCTCTCTCCCTGGCAGTGCTACCCTCATCCTGGCTCGGATGCAGCTATGACTCTGCCTTTTCAATTGCTCGCTGTGTGGTGCCTATAGAATTGACCTGAAAAACTCTACTAAATCTTTTGACCACAGAGAAAAAAGTTTTTTCCTAATGTTCTCAAATTAGTCCAAGGATACAGAAAAAGAAGACAATAGAAAATATTTTTCTAAATTTTAAATACTTAGTTGATATTGAATGATCACTTAGTTTTTTTGTTTGTTTTTACCTTTCTTTCTGCTCTCATCTGATTTTTCTTCAGTATCAGATAAGTATGGTGGGAGTTATAGTCTTTCCAGTGGTTCTCATAGTGTGAGTCCAGGGACACATGTTTCCAGATAGTGCTGCAAACTGCTGGGCCACGGACAGCTGTACTGTCTCCTGGGAACTTGTTGGAAATGAAATCATGGGGTACCTTTTACACCCAATGGATGAGAAACTGTCGGATAATAGAATGGGTGGGTAACCATTTTTTTTTTCTTTAGGCAGAGACTTGCTGTATAGTCCAACTAGCCTCTCAAGTGCTGGGATGACACCTATATGCCACCATGCCTGGCATGCAACCTATGTTTTAATAAACCTTCTGGTGATTCTGATGTCTGCTTAAGTTTGAGAACCGGTGAGCTGTATCTATGTTGGAATTATACATAGAAATCTATAAAAATCCTCAAACATTTTCTTGCATTTGTTTCATTGCTTTGAGCTCTGGGTTAAAGTATGTACTGTATTAAGAACTGTGGACCTTTACCCCAACTGGCTGGTACTTTCAATAATTAGTCAGTTGACTGCTTTGAGTGACAATTAGCTATCAAGTAATGAGTGAGATAGAGATGCCTTGGACACTTACAAAGATGTCAGTTCTGTCAGCCCAGGAACTTTTGATCAGAGGAGAATCTAGGTTTAGCCAAGAATAATTCCTTTTCTCTTAGTTACTTAATGTAAGTGATTTACTAGAGGAAAAAAATGCGAATATGTGCCATTTAAGTTGAAGTTTTTTATTGTGTTAAAATATAGGTAACATAGCCGGGCGTGGTGGCTCATGCCTGTAATCCCAGCACTCGGGAGGCTGAGATAGGCAGATCGTTGTGAGTTCGAGACCAGCCTGGGCTACAAAGTGAGCTCAAGGCCAGCCTGAATGGCATAGTGAGACCCTGTCTCAAAAACAGGGCCGGGGATCTAGCTCAGCGGTCTAAGCTCCTGCCTGGCAAGCACAAGGTCGTGAGTTCAATCCTCGGTGCCGCAAAAAAACAAAAACAAAAACAAACAAACAAAAAAAATATATATATGTAACATGAAATTTATCATTTCAATTTTTTTGGTGGGCGCTGCATGGGGCAGTTTATTACAGTTAAATACCTTTCTATCATTTTAACCATCTTAAATGTATGCATCCCAGTATCATGAAGTACGTTGCTATTGTTGTACAACCATCACCATTATCTATGTCTGGAATTTCTGTATCATCCAGTTTTAAATTATGTACTTATTAAATAGTAACATCCAATTCTTCATTCCCTCTGGCATCTAGTAATGATTTTATGTATTTTATTTCTCTATGAATTTGACAATTCTAGGTATCTCGTGTAGTAGAACCGTATTTGTCTTTTTATGTCTGACTTATTTCACTTAGCATGTTGATTTCAGGTTTCATTCACACTGTAACATGCATCAGGACTTTACTTTTCAAGGCTGAATAATATTTCATTGAATGTCTATGTGTTTCATTGAATGTGTTTCTACCTTTTGGGTGTTGTGAATGCTGTTGCTATGAACAGTAGTGTTCAAGCCCCTGTTTTAAATTCTTTTAGGCATATACCTAGAAGTGGAATTACTAGATCATATGGTGATTATGTATTTAATGTTCTAGAGACTGCCATACTGCTGTTCATAGAAAGTGCACCATTTTATATTTCTGCCAACAAGGCACAAGAGTTTCAGTCTCTTCACGTCCTTACCAACACTTGTTATTTTGTTTTGTTTTTATTTTGTACTGAGGATTGAACTCAGAACTTTCATACTGAGCTACATTCCTAGCCCTCCCACTCCTCGCCTTTGAGGTAGGGTCTCCTTCAGTTGCCTAAGATAGCCTTGAACTCTAGATCCTCCTGCATTAGCCTCCTAAGTACTATAGTTGAGATTATAGGCATGTGTCATTAAACTTGGCCTGTTTTCTGTTTTTGGATTTTAAAAAAGCTATCTTAATGTGAATGAAGTGGTATCTCATTGTGGTTTTGATTTACATTGGCCCAGTGATGAGTGAGGTTGAGCTTCTTTTCATGTGCTTATTGGCTGTCTGTATCTTCTTGGGAGAAATGTCGCTAGACATTCTATCCCTGAGCTACACACTCATCCTTTCTTTCCCCATTTTAAATTTAGGGTGTTTAGTGGTGGTTTTTAAGTTGTGGGAATTCTTCATATTCTGGATATTAATCTTTTATTAGATATATGGCTGGCAAATATTTTCTTGCATTCTGTGGGTCACCTTTTCACTATACTGCCCTTTTAAAGTTTGGTGAAGTCTAATTTGTGTATTTTTTCTTTGGTTGTCTGTGCTTTCGGTGTCATATCCAAGAATTTGTTGCAAATCTGATATTGAGAAACTTTTGCCTTGTTTTCTTGTAAGAGTTTTATAGTTTTAGGTCTTATGTATAGGTCTTTGATCCATTTTGAATTAGTTTTTATATGTGGTCTAAAGTAAGGTTCCAGCTTCCCATTTTTTCCTTTTGATTCAGTTTTTCCAGCACAATTCATTGAAAAGGCTATCCTACCTGGGCATGGTAGTGCAGGCCTGAAATTCCACCACTTGGGAGACTGAGGCAGGAGGATTGTTGCAAGTTCAAGACCAACCTGGGCTACAAAGTGAGCTCAAGACCAGCCTGAACTGCATAGTGGGACCTTGTCCCAAAAATACAAAAAACAAAACAAAACACCAAAAATCAAAGCAAAACAAAACAAAAAGATCAAAAACAAAACAAAACAAAAAGACCAAACTTTTCCCAAGGAATGATCTTTGCTGCCTTGTTGAAAATCATTTGACCTCATATATGCGAGAGTTTATTTCTAGGTTTTCTTTTCTATTCCATTGGTATTTATGCCAGTATCACACTGTTTATATGCCAATAATACACTATAATCGCATAATTTGTTTTGAAATCTAGAAATACAAGAACTTCATTCTTTTTCAAACTATTCAGGATCCTCTGAGATTTCACTTGCATTTTAGATGAATTCTTTTTTATTTCTGAAAAAAAATCATTGGGATTTTGATAGGAATCTTACAGTTCATGAATGGATGGCTTTCCTTTTATTTGTGTTTTCTTTAGTTTCTTTCAGTAATATAATTTTCAGTCTTTTATCTCCTTGGTTAAGTTTATTCTGTCTCCACATTTTCTTTTTGTGATGCTATTATAAAGTGAATTATAAGAAAAGGAAACTGTTAAGAATAGAATTGTTTTCCTAATATCATTTTCAGGTTGTTCATTGTTAGTGTATAGGAACGCAACTGATTTTATCCAACAACTTGCTGAATTTGTTTCTTTTTTTTTTTTAGTACAAGGTGTGTATGTGTAATATTTAAGATTTTCTATATATAATATGTAACTTATGATTAGAGATGCTCTATTACTATGTTAAATAGCAGTGGTAAAAGCCCTTATCTTGTTACTGATCTTGGTGGGAAAACTTTGTCTTTCAGTATGCTTCATGTATGGCCTTTATTATTTTGAGACAATTTCCTTTCATTCCTAGTTCCTTGTGTATTTTTGTCATGAAAATTCATGGTGCATTTTGTTAGGTACTTTTTCTGCATCAATTGAGATAATCATGTGTTCATTTCTCCAATTTATCTTACGAACTTTTATCACACCAAAACTAGACAAAGAATACAAAAAAGCCAAATTCAGACCAGTATCCTTCATGAACATAGATGCAAATATCCTCAATATATACAACTTAGCAAGGTACAAAAAGAAGTATAAACCATGACTGAGTGAAGTTTTTTGGGGAATGGAAACCTAGTTTAATATTTGAAAGTTAATTAGTGTAATCCACCATATTAGAGGGTAAAGAAAAACCACACTTTCGTATTATTCAATGTAGAAAAACCACTTGTCGAAATTTAATAACCATTTATGATGAAAACTCAAAACACAGGAAGAGAGAACTTTGAACTTAATAATGAGCCTCTACCAAAAACCCCTACAATAATGTCATACTTAATGGTAAAACACTGGATGCTTTCACTGTAAGATTACAAACAGGAATATTGTTGGAATTTCTACTCTAAACAATACAAATCCTAAAGCACAGAAAGAGAACAAAAAGCATATTGATCAGAAAGGGAGAAGTAAATATGTCATGTGCAGAAGACATCATTTTTTAGTGGAAAATTTGAAGAATCTACAATACAGCAATAAATTATATGTTAAAATAATAGAATGTTTTACAGAAATAAAAATGAACAATGACAATGTAATCACAGATGAATTTCACAAACATAACCTTGACTGAAGGAAGCCATATTTGAAAGTTCCTACTTTACATGGTGACATGTGCACACCCGTGTTATGGTGGCACAGTTGGTAATAGCCAAGTCTTGGAAACAGCTGAAGTACCCATTAACTGGTGAATGGATAAATAAGATGTGATTTTTTTTTATTCAACAGAGTATTACTTTGCCATAAAGAAGGATACACTCGAGATACTTCTAGGGAAATGGATGCACCTTAAGTGCATACTCTTTAAGTGAAATAAATCGGACACTTATGTGTAATTACCACATAAGTATGAGAAATCAAAAGTGTAAATAAGGACCAAAATGTGTAATAGGTATTGTGAAATAGGAAGAAAATGTTCAAATGGGGAAAACACGCGGGAGGGGAAGGGAAAAGGAAAGAAAGAAAAGTTTAAAAAAATGAGGACAGAAGAAAAACATGGAAACAAAGCTTTGTAAATGGGGAAGGGAGGAGGGGTAAAAGGGAGGGTAGGGGAGTGGGGGAAAAGAAGCAAGTTATCATGTACAGGTACAAATTCTCTATGATGAATGTGATTGTTGTATATATCTAAAATGTACCAATAAAATCTAATGTAAGAAAATTCCTGCTTTATAAGTCTATTTGTATAAAGTATAGAAGCTAATATATAAAAGTACAGAAGCTAAAATATTGAGGAATGCAAGTTTAGGTGGTAAAATTGTAATGAAAGTTTGGGTGTTGTGGCACTTGCCTGTAATCTCAGCACTTGGGAAACTGAGGCAGGAGGCTTATCATGAGTTTGAGGCCAGCCTAAGCTACATAGTGGGTTCAAGGCCAGCCTGGACTGCATGGCTGAGACCCTGTCTCAAAGGAAAAAAGGGAAAAAGAAAGAAATCAACCTGTATACTATGTACAAGGGAAAAATCTTTGTCTTAGTTTACCTGCGAATGGCTCAAAGATTTGGCTTGTTTGGTTGACATCACAGCCCATCCAAATACTGCAGATCATTTCTGTTTCCCCTCCCTTCTCCCCCTTTTTTTCCCTCCCTTCTTTCTCCCTTCCCTCCCTCTCCCCTTCTGTCTGTTCCTTACTTTTTTTGGGGGGGGGGGTAACCAGGAATCAAACTCAGGACTTTGCACTTGCCAGGCAGGTGCTGCGCTGTTGAGCTCTATCCCTGCCCACCCCCATCTGTCTGTCTGTCTGTCTGTCTGTCTGTCTGTCTATCTATCTCTATCTCAGTACTAGGGATCCAATGGTGGGGGAGAAGCACTCCGCCACTGAGCTACATTCCCAGCTTTTTTCATTTGTTATTTTGAGACAGGGTCTTGCTAAGTGCCCATGCTGGGCTGAAACTTGTTGTTTTGGTTACTTTTCTCTCACTGCTGAGACAAACACCTAACACCCAAAATTAGGGAAGAAAAGGTTTATTTAGCTTACAGTTTTTGGAGATTTCAGTCCATAATCTGGCTCCAAGGCAGGGTGGCATGGCACTGGGTCCACTCTTCAAGGCAGCAGCCAGAACAAAAAAAGCAAACAAGCCTCTTCTCTACCCTTAAATTGTACACAGCCCCCCCCCCCCACCAAAACCTTCAGGGTGGGTGTAACACTCACAAAATCTCCTGGCCTTCCTTTGCACAGGATGAGGATATTTACAAAGTAAGAACCCTGGCTCCCTGCTGAGTCTCTCAGCTAAACCTCTAAACTGCTCAAGTTGACACAAGGTATTAACCATAAGACTTGTAATCCTCCCACCTTAAGCCTCCTGAGTAGTTGAGACTACGGGCATGCACCCCCACACTCAACTGTGAATATTTCTTTACAGACATTCATAAAGAGTGCTATGTTTATATGATTCATTGTTCTCATTTCTATTAAATATTTTTGGCAGTTTTTTTGAGGGCTGTGAGTTCAAGGCCAACCTGCATACATAACAAAATTCGGTCTCAAAACACATGGACAGACAGAATTAGGGAATGTGATAGCCTGGTCATTAAAATTGGTTGCACAGAATGAACTGGTTATGCTGGAATAAAGAATGTAAGAATTTTTTAAAGAATTATTTTGACCCAAAGCAAGGCATAAAATCAAGTTAAGTAGTTGTATTTAAATTCTATGTGAAATTTAAATTGGGCTCTCAGTTGCCAACACCAGGGAGCTGCCAGGAAGTGGACATGTGCTCATCGGTCTCACTCTTAGTCCAGCACTGTTAGTCTGAGACCTACTTGTGCCTTATCTTCTCCTACCCCTGTGCCTCTGTGCCAGCTTGCCCAAGTGGAGGAAGGGGAGCAAATAGGATACTGACTAACTCAAGAATTCTGATTTGGTATAATGTATTACTGGATTAAACTAAGAATACCCAGAATGAATTCAATATAAAGTCACAGGTTTCCCTTCATTAGAGAAATGGCTTTCTTTAGAAAGGTTTTGAGCATGGCAGTTGTGGTCTGGAATTTCAGTAACAGACAGGATTGTGCCAGATTATTGTTACCATGCTTTAAGAGAGATAGAGATAAATGTAAGAGTCTGTAATGGTTGATACATTGTATCAACTTGAGAAGTTTAGAAAAGCTAAAGCATCTCACTTTGTAACATTCTGAGCATGTGCAACAGGAGGGCAGAGAGACTGTGTGAGTGTAAAGGACCCACCCAAGGGTGGGTAGCCTGCATACAATATAAGGGAGGAGAAAAGGGTTGCTCTCACCTCCTGTGCTCTTGTTGCTTTTGCTGACTTCTGTTGCCCCTGTGCCACGCCATCCTACCTTCAAGCCAGCCGATTATGGACTGAAACCTCCAAGAACTGTGAGCTAAATAAACTTTACCCTCTTTAACTTTGGGTGTCAGGTATTTTTGTCTTAGCAGCGAGAGAAAAGTAAGACAGAGTCCATAGAATGTGACCAAAGTTCTCCAAGGCAGACAAAATGTCAGCCCTAGTATTGGCTTTGATATTTTTTCTTGGAGCCCAGCCAAAATTGTTTCAGTAGCAATACTATAAAATACCACCAGATGGCAACCGAACTCTAGGATTGTTTTTTAAAGTTAGGTTTGGAGAAATCAAATGGTTCCTGATAAAAATGAGAAAAGAAAGTTTAAGAATGTCTGTATTTCAGAACTTATGGAGTGATCAGCATGCTCATTCTGGCAAGTATTTTTTTTGCAATGCCCCACTCTTTAAATAAAAGGTTTCATTCTCATATTGTTATAATAGTATTTGTAAATGAGTTAGATAGACATACGACTCTTAGGCTTTTGCAGACTACCAACTCTTTTTTTTTTTTTTTTTTGAGACCAGGTCTCACTATGTAATTCAGCCTATCCTCACTATGTAATGCAGGCTGCCCTTGAACCCATGACAATCCTCCTGCCTCAGCCTCCCAAGTGCTCAGATTATATGCATGTGCCACCACGCCTGGCTTTTTCCGTTTTCTACTTTCAAGCCCCTTCCGCCAAGACTTTATGATATGAGGAAGACAGTATAATGCATTGGGAAGGTGGTAGATTCTGGAGGCCTTTTGGTTGGGTTCAAATAGTATCATTTATTAATTGTGTAGCATTCAGCAAATCACTTAACTTTGTGCCTCAGTTCCTTTTTCTATAAAATAGAGATAATAGTACCCACTCGCGGGGTTATTCTTGAAGTTAAATGAATTGGTGAATATCAAGGCACTTAAAAGTATTAAAATTTGCCAGTGCAGTGGTGCACACCTGTAATCTCAGTATACTGAGAGCCAGAGGGAGGTGAATCAGAAGTTCGATTCCAGCTTAGGCAACTTAGCTACTTAACAAGACCCTGTCTCAAAATTTTAAAAAGGGATAGAGATGTAGCTCAGTGTAAATTCCCTAGGTTCAATCCCCAGTACCAAAAAAAAAAAATTAGTTTTATGACACTGTAAAATTTAATTTTTTTCCTATTCATTTATGGAGTTACCTTGATAAAATTTATGAAACGTGGCACAAACCTGTAATCCCAGCACTCAGGAGGCTGAGGCAGGAGGATTGCTAAGTTCACAACCAGTGTGAACTACATAGTGAAGCCCTGTCTTGAAAAGACAAAAAAAAATTATGAAACTTGATGTGATGGTTGATGGATTAAGAGATGCTTAACTAAATTAACTCAGCAATCCCAGACCCTTGACTAGACTGTACAAGACCCACCTTAGGGTGGCTAGTCACCTGGATGATATAAAGGGAAATGAAGGACAGATGTGCTTCTGTTTCTTTGGAGGACCTCCAGTCTTCATCTTCACCTTGGATACTGTCCTCTAGTTTCCAGTGCAGACTCTTTGGCTTCTGGCACAGATCCTTCAGCCTTCCAGCATAACCTCTTCAGCCTTCCATAACAGACCCATCAGCCTCCTGATACGGAGTCTCGTGGGACATTGCGTGAGCTCCAGACCTTCAGCTGAATCCTTCAGTCTCCAGTGTGCAGACAGACCTGCTGTGCTCTCCTCATTTGAATCTGTGGATGGCCATTGTAAGCCAATCTTATAAACTCATATGTTTTTATGTATCTTGTGTTATACCTGCTTCTGTAGTAAACACTGACTGATACAGAACTTGGTACCAGAGAAGTTGGGTCGTTGCTGTGACTGTACCTGACCATGTGGTTCAGGAGCCTTTGGGACTGGCTTGTGGGAAGAGTTGGACAGGCTTGAAGATGACAGCTGAAAGAGAAGCTCTGGAAAGCCTTAGGCTGTACTTGATAGGAGATTTGGGTCAGAGCTCAGAAGACTAGAAAGCAGATAGAAACATTCCTGGTAAAGACCAGGTTCAGGAGTTTTCTGGTGGCCTCTAGACAATGTGTGTTATGGCTTGGCAGAAAGTTTGCATTTTTCTTATATCCTGAGACTTCCTGAGACTGAGATTAAGGGTGGAGGACTAGTTAATTTTTTTTTTTGAGACAGGGTCTCGCTGTGCAGTTCAGGTTAATTTTTAACTCACTGTGTAGCCTTAAACTCATGGCAATCCTCCTGCCTCATCCATCCAAGCGCTGGGATTACAGGCATGCTTCACCACACCCTGCCCAGGACTAATTTTGCAGAAAAAGTTTCAAGGCAGTCTAATGTTGAGGTGCTGAGATGGCTGCTGTTGGGGGCTTTTAACCAAATTTATATTGAGAATCAAGAACAAAGAGCCCAGGGCCGGAGGTTTAGGGGTTTAGCTCAGTGGAGTAAGAGCCTGCAAGCTTCTAGAAAGATGGCGGAACAGTAAGTGGCAGAGTAAACAGTCTCTTTGAGAGAAACAGTTCAGATGCTGGAATACAACATCATGGACAAGAAGAAAGGAAGTGGGTCCCCTGGGCCCAGAAAGAATCTAAAATATGAATTTAAGCCCACAGAGAGAGTAAAAAGAAAAACTTAAAGGGAGAAAAAGGTGGTAGCTCGTGGTGCCTTAACCTGGAGCCAGACTCACCCTGCAAGAAGAGCTGTTGAACTTGGGGACGAAGGATCGTGGTTCACCCTAGAGGTCTCTGCGGAGAGGTGTGGCAGTGAAAGAGAGTGGTGGATGTGGAGATCCGTGCTGCTGGTGGTGAGTGCAGGGGACTTGATCCTCCCATGGGAGAGAGCGATTGGCAGGGAGCTGTTTTGGAGTCAGGCAGGATAACCCCAGGGCCAGGATTGCTTCCAGGTTCTTCTGGCTTCTTCCAGCAGCTCCAGGTTGGGGGCAGACTGGAGGAAGTTGCTTGGACCAAGTTCCATTCCTGTACCAGACAACATTGTGTAGGTTCCCAACCAGCTTAGATCCGAAGACCCTGACCAGTTCCTCTCCTGTGCAAACTCCAAGGACCCTTGTAGGCCAGAACCCAGCTCAGTGCAGAAGCATGGGCACCCACCATCAGATACCCATGGCCAGCACTGGCTAGAAAAACCAAACAGTCTCACGTCAGAGAAATTGTAGCCAATGCTGGAAGTGCCTGGGACCACACTACCCACGTGTATGGAAGAAATCAGGAATATGTCAAGATGAAGAAGGAAAAGGAAATCTCTGGCATCCAACCCAAGCAGCACAAGTTCAGGAGGGGTAAACATGGAAGAGATCGGGAGACGCACACCTAAAATGTCTGAAGTGATGTCAACTGAAGTAAAGAAACAACTTCATGAAGCTATAAGAGAAATTAGAACAGAAATTCTATCCCAGGTAAAAGAAATGAAAAACATAAAAGAATTCCTAAGCATCTCTAAAGAAGAGACAGATAAAAAAATAGAGGAGGATAGGAAAATGAGGGAAACCATGAATGAACAGTATAAGAGATTTAGAATGCTTGAAACAGATTCAAAGAGATATCCAGGAAATTAAAAACTCCATTGAAAGCTGGCAAAACCACTTGAAAGAAACTGAAGCTAGACTTTCAAACCTCGAAGACAGGTTTGCAACTTGTGATCTTAAAAGGAAAGATCTCTTAAAAATACCAAGGACTCAGGAAGTAACAATTCAACGGCTGCAAGACAATTCAAAGAGCCTGCCTGGCAAGCATGAGGTTGTGAGTTTGATCCTAAACATTGTGAGTTTGGCTAGAAAAGAAGCTCTAGCACAGTTGCAGCCTGCAAAGATGGAAAAGAGGAGAAAGTAATTGCTAAAAAGTTTAGCAAGAAGAAGCCAACTATTTCAGAAGACAGTAGAAAAGATGGCCTGAGGACATGACAGTAACCAGCAGGACCCCAGCCTTTGCAGCCTCAGAATTGCAGAGGTGAAAGACTTTGCTTTGATAAGAGAGCCCCAGAGCACTATGTTCCAGAATGGTGGTGGCCTAGAGAATTTGTTCCTCAGGATTAGATTCAGAGTGCTCAGTGATTTAGGCACTTGATCCCTACAACCAAGAAAGAAGAAAGCCTAGCTACTGCTCCAGCTGGCAGCAGACCTTGGCATTATCCACATGGTACTGAATTTAGGTGCATGCAGAATGCAAGAATTGTGGGATCAGGGAAGCTTCCACTTAGATTTCAGAAGAAGGCCTGGGAGGCCAGGCAGTATGACCCTGAAGGGGCAATGTGTGAAGCTGTGAGTGCGAAACCAAAGAAGCGATGGAGGCCCCAGAAGTTTGGAGATGCCAGCAACATGAATTGTCTAAAGAAGGAGTAGAGCCAGCTCCAGAGAGAAGCCATGGGAGCTACAACCACCTGAAGTACTGTAGGGGTGGAGCTTTGGATGCTACACATGGAATTACAGGACTTAATGTTTGTCCTCCTGGTTTTTGGACTTACTTTGGTCTCATTCCTTTCTGTCCCCCTGTTTATACCTCTTGGAATAGAGATGTCTATCTTATGCTATTGTATGTTGGAAGTGTTTAAAATTCCTTTTCATTTGTACAGGGGCTTATAGCTAAGAGTTTGCCTTAAATCTCAGAGAAGACTTGGTTCTCAGATTTGTCAGCAATACTGAAACTCATAGGATTTTGACAACTACTGGAGGTAGACTAAATGCTTTTTGCAAAAAGCATTGTACATGAGTCTTGGGGCCAATGGTGGAATTTTATTTTATTTTTTCAGTTTTAATTTTATGGGGCAGAATTTTGTGGCTTGTGTTTAGATATCCCCCAAAGTCTCATGTGATCATAGATGGGGCTTTTTCAGAGGTGACTGGATTTAGAGTGTGTGATTGCTTTATGATGTAATGCTGAGATTAAGGGTATGTGCTTACTAAGTCAGTCCACTGATTGGTTTGTCAGTGCTCTAATCCTGGTGGCCTAGATAGAGTGTAACAGGGGCAGAAAAAAACTGCTAAGTTCTCTTGTTTGCTTTGCTATCTTCTGTGCACCATAATTGTTTCTTTTCTGTGATGCTACCCTGTCTTGGTGCCAGCTGATTATGGACTGAAACCTCTACAAACTGTGAGCTAAATAAACCTCTCTCCTCCTTTAACTTCCTGTGTTGGTTATTTTTGTCTCAGGAATGAGAGAAAAGTAACTAAGACACAAGTGAATTTATTCATCTTATTGAAAAAATATGCACAAAATATAGTTGCTTTTAGTTTAGGTGGCATTTAGTAGCTTTTTTTTTTTCTGTCAGTAAGTTTTGCCTGTTTTTTACCTTTAGATTAGTCACTGCATTAGGCAGCTTTCTATTGTTGTGACAAAACACTGGAAATAAACAATTTAAAAAGAGATTTACTTGGCTCTAGGATGGTATTGCTGGGAAATTACAAATTGTTTTCCAAGGTGATTGTTATAATGTATCTTTCTACCTGCAGTGTGTAGGAGTTGCCATTTCTCCATGTCCTTAGCAACATTTGGCTTTGGGGTTTTGCCCAGTGTGTGTAGTATGACCTGTACTATGGTCTCTCTGGCCTCCTGAATTTTTCTCATGACCTTGGAATTTATCTTTCCTCTCCTAGAATGTTCCCTCTGCAATCCTCCATGGTTTGCTCTTTCATTTCCTTCAGGCCTTTACTCAGTTTTCAGGTTCTCTGAGGACTTCCCTATACAACTCTTTTAAAACTTTACATTCCCTTTTCCCCTCTCAACCTCTTCACTAATTTCTTTTTCCTTAGAGTACTTTATCACAGTTTTGAAGCAGTCAAGGAAATTGGGGCAGGGCAGGGAGTTCTGCCCTGTCTCATTCATTATCGTATCCTAGAACTTAAAGCAGTGCCTTGTCCCTTGTAGACTGTAATAAGTATTTGTTGACTGAATGTAGTGAATTTCATTGAAATTTCCTTTCCGTTTTCTTGGTTATTAATAAGGCGGGGCATTATTTTTATTGACCATTTATATTTCCTCATCTATGAAATGTCCAGTCAAACATTTTGTTAATTTTTCTTCTGAGTTGTTTAATATCTTCTTACTGATTTGACTTGCAGGAGTTCTTTATAACTTCAGGTTATAATCTTTTGTTGATTACATACTTCTATGGTAATTATTCTACTTGTGCCTTAATTTGTCATTTTCTTTTAAAAGATTTTTGGTATCTTTTGATACATGTTTTAATTCTAAGTAAAGTTTATTAATATTTACCTTGTAGCTTTGTGTTCATTGTGTAAGAAATTCTTTCTTATCTTTAGGTCATAAAGGTATTTTCCTATGTATTTTAGTAAAAGTTTCAAAGCCTTGTTTTTCACCTTCAAGAATCTAACTGTGCTTAGAATAAATCTTGGGATATGGTATGAGACCGGAGTCTCACTTTTTTTTCAAATGGACCAGTTATATATACCATGCCACTCATTTACAAGTCCATGCTGTCAAAATCTGTTGATCGGCAGTAGCATCTGTTAGGAACTCAATATATTTTTTTTTTTTTTTTTTGCGGCACCAGGGATTGAACTCACGACCTTGCACTTGCCAGGCAGGTGCTTAGGCCACTGAGCTAGATCCCCGGCCCTGGTGTTTTTGAGACAGGGTCTCACTGTACCATTCAGGCTGGCCTTGAGCTCACTTTGTAGCCCAGGCTGGTCTTGAACTCACAATGATCCGCCTGTCTCAGCCTCCTGAGTGCTGGGATTACAGGCGTGAGCCACCACGCCTGGCTAGGAACTCAATATTTTTTGTATTCTCCCTTTCTCTGAAATGCATATGTCAAAACCTTAATCATCCCTTGTGATGGTTTTTAGAAATGGAGCCTTTGGGAGATAATAAGAGGAAGAGACCAGAGAGCATTTTCTTTTGCAGTCACGTGAGGATACAGCAAGAAGGTGGCAGTTTGAAAGCTAAGAAGAGAACCCTCACCAGGCCCTGAATCTGCCAGCACCTTAATCTTGGAATTCCCAGCTTCCACACTATGAGCAATAAAGTGTCTGCAGGTTTAAGCCACCTAGCTATGGTATTATGTCATAGCAGGTCAAGCTCTGATACCACTCTGATACATATCACATTGCCATTAATGCCAATGTCTTTTTCTGAGCTTTTTTTTCTGTGGTGTTGGGGATTGAACCCAGGGCCTTATGTTATGCTAGACAAGTACTCTACCACTGACCCACATCCCCAGCCCATTTTTTTAAGCTTTGTTTTCTCTTGTTTTTTGCCTTTTTCTGTACAATGCCACATTTTCTTCTGCTTTGTAACTGTTAGTGCTGCTTGATATCTGGTAGGACAGTTCTTTCCTTCTTATTCTTCTTTATTGTAGAGTTCTATTCTTGTCCTGTCATTAGTTTATATGAATTTTTTTTTTTTTTAGTACTGGGGATTGAACTCACAACCTCGTGCTTATATGGATTTTTGAATAAGCTTACACAATTCCAAGAAATGCATCATTGAGGTTTGGTTGAAATAACATTGAATTTATAGATGTAGTTGGGAGAGATTGATGTATTTATGATGTTGTATTTCTTATCTGTAAACATAGTACCTAGCTCATATTTAGTCTTCTTTAAATACCTTTCAATGAAGTTGTATAACTTTCTCCATATAGACTCATATTATTTTAATGATTTACAATATTAAGTACATTTGATATTTTGATGTTTAATCACAATAATTAATAGGTGATTTAATGATATTTTCTGACTTTGTGTTGATATATAGAAGTTGACATGGTAATTTGATGCTTGCTTTGTTAAACTATCCTATTCTTATTATCCGTACTTTCCTCAGCGCTTTCTATATATGTGAGTCACAGATATTTTCCTAGATACATTAACTCTGTATTAATGCTTTTAAAACTTTCTGATTTTGTTAATGTTTTTAAAAAGTTGTTTCTTTTGAAGATCCTGGGTTGAAACCCCAGCAAGGGGGTTTCAAGATACTATTGGCAGGTAGATAGCTAGAAAGAAAGAAAAATAATTTCTGAGAGCTAGTATGTTGATGAGATAAGAGGGCTAGAGGCAAATTCAAATTTAGTGTGACTGAGAGTTTTCATTTTCAAAGAATCTTTATGTGACTTTGGTGGTTTTCAGATAAAACTTGAAAGTTCTTAGCTGGATGTGGTGGTACACACCTGTAATCTCAGAACTCTGGGAGGCTGAGGAAGGAGAATAGCAAGTTCTGGGCAAATTTAGGAATTTAGCAAGACCCTGTTTCAAAATAAGAAATAAATAGGGCTGGGGATGTAGCTCAGTGCAAAGGCCCTGGGTTTAATTGCCAATATCACACACATACACACACACACACACACACACACACACAAAACCTCCACAAATTTGAGGGCTATTATTTTATGTACTTCCTGTGTTTCAGATAAAACTTAACATCTAAGAACCATATATATTATATGTATATTATATAATATCTATATATATACATTTTTTTTGTACTAGGAATTGAACTCAGGACCTTGCACTTGCCAGGCAGGTGCTTATACTGCTGAGCTATATTCCTGGCCCTAAGTACTATAACCTGACCTACACATGCTTTTAAAAGTTTGCTTTTGCAGCTGGGCATGGTGGCTCACGCCTGTAATCCCAGCACTTGGGAGGCTGAGACAGGCGGATCGTTGTGAGTTCAAGACCAGCCTGGGCTACAAAGTGAGCTCAAGGCCAGCCTGAATGGCATAGTGAGACCCTGTCTCAAAAACAGGGCTGGGGATCTAGCTCAGCGGTCTTAAGCACCTGCCCGGCAAGCGCAAGGTTGTGAGTTCAATCCCTGGTGCCACAAAAAAAAAAAAAGTTTGCTTTTGCCACCAAAAAAAAAAGTGATCATTGTCAAAAAATGAGAAAGCAGAAATAAAGGATAAAATACTCTCAATCTTTCCCATTGTTAACACCAGACTTTTTAATACGTACTTTGAGGTCTTTGATTACATATATATATATTTTTCTGTTTGAAAATGAGAACATCCCATGCATACTTTAAACTTTCTAGTTAATTTCACAAACCTAAGAAAATTAATTCTTAATATTTTTGTTATGGTTTGTATCTGGATGTCACCCCAAAGCCTCATGTGGTAATGGGGGGGGTTGGGCTTTTTGGAGGCAATTGAATCTAGAGTGATTTGTAGTGCAGTGCTGGGATTCAGGGTGCTGGGATTAAGTGTGAATGATTGTTGGATCAGTACACTGATTCAGTTGGCACTGCCCTAATCCCAGCAGTCTGGATACAATAAAATTTCTCCCACTTTCGCTTTTGTTGCTTTGCTGTGTTCTGCTGCCATGAACAGTTGACCCTCTGCCATGGGCCATCCTGCCTTGGATCCAGGTATTTATGCACTGAAACCTCTATAAACTGAGCTAATTAAAGCTTTCTACTTTTAACTTTGGGTGTCAGGTATTTTGTCTCAGCTGTGAGAAAAGTAACTAACACAGTTTTCTTTTATAAGTATAAAACAGCAGTGTGGTTTGTCCTAAGTTATTTTGATAAACTCTGTTCTTTGTTAACTATTGCCTATTTGCAACACAGGGCCTTGACCATCTTCTCTTTGCAGTATTGTCTGCCCAGGTGTTCCCATTGATGGTTCACAGCTTCAACTATGAGATGACTTATATGCCTGTTTCTTACAAACTGACATCTCTAGCTTATAAGCTTCTTCTCAGCCAAACCTATGTGTCTAATTGGCTGTTTATCATTTCTAGTTGCTGTGTCAAAGATACCTCAATTTCTATATATCCAGTCAAGACAGAATCAATGAACTCTCCTCCCCATCACAAAGATGAAAGTGTGTCAGTCAGTGTTTCCTATTGAATGGTACAATCATCTGTCCCACTGAATAAGCCATACATTTAGGAATCACCATTGATACCTCTTTAACTTCTCCCTTGTACTTACTGTATTACCAGGTTATACAAAAATTTCCTCCTAAAAGTCTTATCTTTACATTTCTTAATGTTGTCACTGCCAACATCTAAGACCATGCTGTGACCTTTGGCTTGGCCAACTGGAATGAACTCAGGCCAGCTGGAATGAACTCAGATACTCAAGTGTCTGTGATAAAGGGCCAGTTTATTTATAATTTTTTAAAATTTCTAATCTTTCACAGACCAATTTTTTATAAAATACAATAAAAATAAATTGCTAGAAAAACAAAGCCAAAATGCAAGCCTCAATTTTTAATTATTAGATTCAACAGACATAAAATTTTTTGTCAAAGTGCTATAAAAATTTCCATTGGGAGCAGTGGCACACACTTGTAATCCTATCTGTCTGGAGGCCAAGGCAGAAGAATGGCAAGTTGGAGGCCAGCCTAGGTAACTTAGAACCTGTCTCAATAATAAAAATTTTAAAAGGGGAATGGAAACACTGGAATGGCTGATAAAGCAGTTGCCTAATATGCATGAGACCCTGGATTCAATTCTTGGTACTGCCCCCCCCCATAAAGTCTTTTCTTTTTCTTTTTTTTTTTTTTTGTGTGTTACCAGTGATTGAACTCACAAGCTCATGCTTGCCAGGCAGGCACAGTGCCACTGAGCTATATCCTCAGCTGAGCTATACCCTCGACCCAAAAAAAGTTTCTGAATACTCTCAATTTTTGCATTTACTATCTGAGAGCAAATATATACCATAACTGATTTGCTTACCAGTGCTTCCTTGTGCTTAGTGCATTGTCTAGTATATAGATGACACCTAATAAATATTTGTGAAATGCTAAACTTTGCCCATTTGGAAGCTTCTAAAACTGTTTTCAGTGATTGGAAATTTTGAATACCACAGTAAACATATCTGTAGTTAAATGTTCATTTCTCTAGGATCAATTCCTAGTCATAAAATTGTTACAACCAGGGAAGAGACGTTTTTTAAAGGTTTTAAGCTAAATTGCCTTCTATAAGGATTACATCCTCATCAGTACTTAATGTGAGTGCCATTTCTGTTCCTTCAGAATAGGCCTCTTTCTCTTTAGCTATTTCTCATGTTTGTTTTTTTTACACTCAGACTGAGTTCTCTGCCTCTTACTAGCCCAAAAGAACAGAAGATACAGTCCTTTCCACAGTTTAACAGCCTCAGTCTTGGCTTATATCTTGGGGCATCCTTGATGCGCACCTGCTTATCTGCCCCTCATCCCCGTATGCATCTTAGGGAATGATTCTTTACCACATGGTATTTACTTCTGTCCCACCTTGAGTACCTAGGGACGAGATAGGATGCAGGAGAGACAATGGCCCTTTGAGTCATAGTTATTTGGGTCTTCCTAGGTTCTAATTACATCTCCCATGGTATCTCCTTCTTCAGTTTAGTTTGGCATAAATTTCGACTTCTGTGATCATGCAAAACTAGTGATTGTGTGACTCACATCCATGTTAGGCTGTGGGCACTAAAGGCTCTTCGGTCTTTCCTTCTGGCTTTCAGATGGACTGACTTGAACTGAAGCTTGTTTCTTGGGAGAAGTAGGTGTCAGAAGTAGCCAGTTATATATAAGTTATGATACTTTACAGAAGATTCTAATACAAACACAATAAATTCATTGTCTTCCATAACAAGAAGTCAGAGGAAGGGTAGACTTTAGACTGGCAAAGATCATTAGTGGCTCAAGTATGTCATCCCGTATAGACCCAGGTTCATTCCTATCTTTGTTCTGTTATCCTCAGTGGAGACTTCATCCCAAGGTTAGCTCCTGTGGTTGCAAGATAGCTGCCTATAACTATGAGGACAGAGATTTCATTGGTGATGACTTTGGATACAGGCAGGGAGGGACTTTTTGCTAAAAGGAAATAATGTCTTTTCCCTTAGTCCAGTTGGATCAGTTTGAGTCCTGTGCTCATATCTAAAATATTTCTGGGGGCTAGGGATATGGCTCAGTGTATAGCACCTGCCTGGCAAGCAAGATGTCATGAGTCCGATTCCTCGTACCAAAAAAAAAAGGAAAAAGAAAGACAAAATATTTCTAAAAAGGGTTTAAACCTTTAGGTTTGATAAGCGCAAAATCTGTTTTCCAAATTATAGCACTTTTACCTCACCCATACCTCCTGCCTTTGTTTTTTTATGGCATGAGAATTAAACCCAGGGCCTTTATACTGAGCTAAATTCCCAGTCTTTTAAATTTATTTATTTTTTTTAATTTTTAATTTTTAAACAGGATCTTGTTAAGTCCTTAAATTGCTCAGGCTGGGCTTGAACTTGTGATACTCCTGCGTCATCCTCTCGCCCATCTTCATCCTCATCATCCCAGGGTACTGGGATTACAAGCATGCATCACCATGCCTAGTTTCACAACTCCTTTGTGACTATAGGCTAAGGGTGGTGTCTTGGTTCCTTTTTTCTCATTGCTCGGACAAAATACTTGATGCCCAAAGTAAAGCAAGGAAAGGTTTATTCGGCTTACAGTTTCTGGGGATTTCAGTCCATAATCAGCTGGCTCCAAGGTAGGGTGGCATGGCACTGGGGCAACACTTCAAGGCAGCAGCCAGAGCAAAAGAGGCAGCCGTTTCATTGCGGCTGCAAGCGGCAAGAGCAAACCTCGCCAAACAGAAAAAACACGCCCCCATTCCAACCTTACATTGTATGTCGGCTCCACCCCTGGGCGGGTGCAGAACTTACACTGCCAATC
>RJWT010002016.1:0-43445 GCA_004365215.1 Cuniculus paca | reverse complement strand
TCCACAACCTAGAACCTCCCAGGAGCCCTCACCTTTGAGTTTCTACCAAGCTGAAGCCAAAGCCTTTAACACAGGGACTTTTGGAGAATATTCTACACCCAAGGTATGGTAGCAATCATCAATCATAACACATACAGCGTTCTTAAGTTTTATCATCTCTAATGGGTCTGTTAAAGAGCTGAAGATCTGTGCAAATTTCAAAGATTTTCAGTAACGGTAATGGCATTGCTGGTGAAAGGGTAGGAAGGATGTGGAGGCAGAGGGAACCCACCATGTCTCATTAAGAAAAAGAGAGGGCACAGCGCAAAAAACCTATGAAATTTGGGTTAAGACCCCAATAGGCCAATAAGTTTCCTTTCCTTGCTTGTTGGTTTTAAGCCCTATGAGATGGTTTTAGTCTTCATACTCTCTTTGTACTCCTGCTTGTATGTATCCATTGAAGCACAAAATTGCCGGTAGTTTGATTACTTATTACTTAAATATACATAGTCATACATTTTATCCAAAGTAGTTCAAACCATTTTGTGGGTTCAAACCAGAGGCTGTAGGATGTGAGGGGAAATTGAGAGTATGGAAAGATTCAAAAGATTAATAAAATGAACACTAACCTTTGACAGGTTTCCAGACCTGTGCTTGAGGCAGCAAACAACACCCCAGAGATGCTCATTGTCTACAGCACGATTTCAGGTATAAAGAACCTCTATTCCCCTTCAGGGGGTTAAGAACAGGAGAAAGAGAAAGCACTGACCCCACCCACATCGCAGCTTCCAGCACAGATACAGGGGCCCAACCACTGGGGTTTGGAGAACAAGAGAGAAGATGATGGAGGACAGCTCTGGGTACATCCCCATGCATGCAGGGGCATCACCTCGGACCCTGGTGAGCCTGAGACACATGATCTCCTGGGAAAAATCATTTAAATTTAGACTCTACCTAAAATTTTACAGAAATATTTCAACAAGTTGAATATTTGACTATTTTCCACTTAAAAAGAGAAGTTATAAACATAAAATAGAATAGATCTGTACATATAAGGTTCTGTGAAAAGAACCTTAAAGGGAAGAAATCTTCCCTTTTTGATGTAAAGCAACATAGGATAGCAAAGTGCTGTATTTAGAAATTAGTTTAGCATCCCTATTTTTAAATCTCCTCAAGGCCCTGAGAGAATGTGATTTGAGGTTGACGACTTTACTGGAGTGGACTTGAAAAGAAATAACTTCTGTACAGAATCCTTTTACACAGGTGTCCTAAGAAGGATGGACACACACACGCGCACACGCACACACACACACATGCGCGCTACTTCTGGTGGCAAAGAATCCATATGATGAAGATAGGAAGTCACCCAAGAAAATGTCACAAGTGTTAAGAAACTTGTCCTGGACAAAGTAAGAAAGTTAACTCCATTTCTACTCCCACCTGCTGTAGCTCCCCAGCTGAGGTGTGTACTCACGTCGTGTGTCCCTGCCCAAAGCCAGGGGAGGACTCAGCACCATCAGCGTCACTGTCAGAGCTGCCATGCAGGAGCCTCCAGGAAGCCAAGGACACAGCATACTGGAAGAGTGGGGAGGACTGGGTCAGAGCAGAGCAGTTAAATCTCACTCAGTGAGAAATATGTCCACTGTCCACCTAGGTTCCAAATAATAAGAATGGAGAAATTAATTTCTGGGTTGGGTAACCTCCGTGTGGAAGCACCAATCAGCATCAGAGATGAACAGCATCATCAGTTGCTGGTCAGACTTTCAAAATGAAGGTCCTCTCCAGAAACTTAGAATTTCCTGCATGAAAAGGACGGTTTTAATTTAATATTTTAAAGATTTGGCCCGGTGACATCTGAAGCATTTTATTGGGAACGCTGTGGCGAAGCTTCTCTGCACTGGACAGGGACACATCCATGAGTTTGAGCCTTGTACCAGCATTCATCTCTGGCTTGAAGACAGCTGCTTGACCAGCCCCACGGGTGAAGGTGTTAGGGGTGAAGGTTTTGGAGAGAAGATCACTGAAAGAAGCAAAGCTTCGATTTCCTCGTCTTTGCACCATAATTTAGTGCTGCTGACTTTGGAAAAGTATTTAACCTCACAGCTGAAATGAAAATAGTGCAACCCCTTCAGATACCTGAACACTGAACACTGCAGTGATTCTCTGGGCACCTGCTCGAGCAGCGTCCCCTGGTAACTGATGATGTCATAGAAATAAAGCTGTTGATTGGAGGGACACTTTTAGTAAGCTAAAAGAAACTGAAAGTTACTCCATTAGTTAACTTGAGTAAGAAGGTATTTCAAGTTGTCTCCTGATACTTTCAGTGATTTTAGTGACTCCCCCAAAATATCCATATGCAAGAAGCTTCCATTTCTGTTAAATGGAGGATTTCGAATGTTTCTTTGTGAGGAATTTAGCACCAAAATACGATTGGGCCACTATTCAAATAAAATTATTCAGGGGCTGAGAGATCAGTAAAGGACTCAAAGTCAGTCACAATAACTGCTTTAGGACAATTAATATTTTATGTGAAAATGTGCTCAATACAACCAGGCATGGTGCCACATACCTGTAATCCTAGCATTATGGGAGGCTGAGGCAGGAGCATTGCAAGTTTAAGCACACCTGGGGCAATTTAGTGGCTTAGAAAGACCATATCTCAAAATAAAAATTTAAAGGGGCTGGAGATGTAGCTTAGTGCAAAGGTCTTGTATTCAATCCAGATCAGAGGGAGGGAGTAGAGGGGAAGGAAGAGGAGGAGAATTATTTTAACCATTAATCCTGGTTTCCATTGTGTTTCCCTCCTCTTTAGAGATGCCTCTGTTTACTATTACCAGTCACTTACTTTACCTAAGAGAAAATAAAAGATTTTACTACTGAATACATTGTAGGATGCTCAGGAAATGGTATGAAACAGCTTGAATTACATCATTTAATGTAATTTTTAAAATATAATTCTCCTGTTAGGTACTCATTGCACATAATATTAATATAAATGCATATATACATTAATATAAATTAATATAATGTAAGTGCCTCAGGTTCAGAATGGAATTAGTGTGCTGCATGTAAAGTTCTGAATCAGTTCATATTCTTTTTTCATACTGTGGAGCAATTTTTGAGAAAATGAGTGCATGCAATCCTCATTAATTATTGATAGCCACACTATTTTGTTCATTTGTTCATTCCATAGGTTACAGAAGCAATATAAAAGAGAAAAATTTTTCTAGAGACAGATTTTCTATCTAGAGAGTCTAAAGATGACTTGAGTTCAAAAGGCATCTTGTCAGCTCATAGTTTAGGAGCTGACCTGAAAGAGCTGGCTCTTCCTTTCACTGGAGGGCAGTCGAATGTCAAAATAAGAATAATGGCAGCAGCTTTTATTTTTCTTTAGTAATATAAAGTGTGGTGACATTATTAACCAGAGGAAAACTTACTTCTAATAATCACAGCCAAAGATGTTATGAGGGATTTATAAATTTTAAGCTTCTCCTTATTGCTTCTGCAATTTCCAAAGCTATTTTAAAAACCCACAAAATCATAGCAATCCTGGAGAGCAATTGCTGATTGTAATTGTGATATCGCTGACCTGGACCATGGTGCTGTCACTTACAGTTTCATAGCATGTGACTTCAGACCCACAGAAATACCTTTGCTGAACCCTCATATGGGTGCTGCACTGGGATGTGGACTTAGCTAAGCTCAGAGGGCACTGCAGTCAATGGATACCTTCTGTGCTGGCGAAAGACAGTGACTCTTAGGGACTGTTAGTGAATGATGGCCACTGCTGTGACACAGACTTAAACTGTTAAGTAAGTTCTAAAATTGTAGATGGGTTCAAGAATGATCAAGTAAGCAATGAAATATTGGGGCAAACGTGTGCATGAGGGAATCACTGGCACAACTCCAGCAGATCATTCTCATGGCATCACCTACGAAGAGTAAGCATGAAACTCCTTGAGAAAATGAGCAAATAGGGCTGGGGATCTAACTCAGTGACCTAAGCGCCCGCCTGGCAAGTGCAAGGTCATGAGTTCAATCCCTGGTGCTGTAAAAAAAAAAAAGAAAGAAAAAGAAAATGACCAAATATATTTGTGTTCTCCACAGGATTTCTAACTTAGGAGTGTTGGAAAATGTGACTACACAAATTTGCCTGAGAAGGAAACAAGGAATCTGGCACAAGTCTGACTAAGCCATGGGGACAAATCAATCAGCTCCTTTGTAATGGACCTCTAGATTTGAAATGTATACCCCAGTAAAATTTCAGATGCTTTCCAAAATTGCAGTGTATTGTCATCCCCAACGGATTTAGTGAAAACACTCAATTTTAAGCATCTTGGTACCCTGTAATCACAGAACAGGGCCAAACTGAGATCCAGTAGAAAGCACTGTGTCCATTAAAAACTTCAAGTGTTCTTTGCACATGTTCAGCAGAGAGTAAATATAAGCTTTCGATATACTATGATTAGTAAAAGGAAAATATCTTTGGCAGGCATATCATTATCAAACTGTGTCTGAACATTCTCTCCAAATCCACCAACAATTATCTATAAGGTTGACAGTAGGGGAGTAATAAAACATTGTCTGAAGTCGAAAGCTTATGCAAAAGCACACACATATATTGAGAAGCACCTCTGGGTTCCAGCATATATCCAAAGTCTGAGGCTGAGAATTGTCTTCTATCATCATCATTAATTTACTGTGCATCACAACACGATGTTCTGGAAATCATATGTTTTGTTAATGTTTGTTATAAATAAACCGGGATCCGAAGTTTCACAACATTCTCATCTTTTCACAACAGCAGGTGTTGCGAACATGAAATGAAAGTCATTAAACTCCAGCTCAAGTTTGTTACTGTTAATCTTCACTGCACCATTCCCCAAAAAGACCTGAAGCCATCTCATAACATGAAAAGCCTGCTATAAAGACATGATAGAAAATTTGGGCAGTTTTGCTATCATTAATCATTATAATACTATCTCCCAAATAGAGGCACAGAACCCTGCCGGTGGCACAAAACCTGCTCTGTAGACTCCCACCGCTGCACACAATCAGTATTTTGGTGGGAAGTGCAGAATTCCACTGATAACCCCCTGTAGGTAAAATCTCAAGTGTTCCTCTAGCTAGCACTGGAGCTGTGCATCAGCCAGTCAGTCAGATACTTGCATCAGGTACTGAACAGGCTGACAATGCATTATGAGCCCTGAAGATACTGCCTCCTTCTGAGAGTAGCTTTCAGAACTGATTAAACAGCAATTTCCATATTAAAGAACCTGAAAATTTCCCAACCAGTACAAGTAAAAACACACTAGACAGAGCCTAACAAAACAACAGATTATTTAAGACAAACAGAATTATCTTAAAAAGCAACCAGGGAGGAAGAAATGCAGATTATTTTCGAAGAATGAAATTTAGACTCACTACTATCCTTTCTGCAGCAATAATGAAAACCGGAAATAATGCACTGAGATTCCAATATGCTCAAAGAAAATAATCTTCCACCTGGAATTCTATGTCCGATGACTATATCTCTCAGAATGACAAAAATAGTTCAGATTCTATAATTCAAGATAATTTACTGCCAACAAATTTCAATGGAGAAAATTCTAAAGGATGTACTTCCACTAGCAGAAAAGTGACATGATAGGAAAGCCTGAAATTAAATGAGAAATCAAGAGTGAACAAATTGACAAATATGAGGAGTCATTCTTAAATATAGTGGCATCTAAAATAACACCAAAATATCTTTTTTATTAAGTTTATTGGTACAATTTAGATATGTATAATGATCTTATTCATCATAGGGAATTTGTACCTGTACATGATATATCTTGAGTCCTTTTTCTTTTTCCCATTCCCCTCCTCTCCTTTTGATCACTCTTCCCTTCCTTATTTACAACCCTTTGTTTTCATTTTATCCTTCTCTCATTTCTTTCTTTTCCCTTCCTTCCTTTCCTCTTCCCCCAATCCCTAGTTCATCTTTTCTTTTAAAAAATTTATTCCTATTTCACAATATCTATGATATATTTTGGTTTGGATATTTAAAATAATACACAATTGAATACATAAAAAAACTCAGGCATGGTGGCACATGCCTGTAATCCCAGCACTTGAGAAACTGAGGCAAGGGGATTGCCATGAGCTCAAGGCCAGCCTGGACTACATAGCCAGACTCTGTTTCAGAAAAAAAAAAAAGTTAAATAAGTGAATAAATAAATAAACACACACATGCGTGCATGAATACACATATAAAAGATGTTGAAGCATTTAAAAACCTTCCTATCATTCAAGAGTTAAGTAAAGAAATTGATTGAACTTGGGCCTATGTATGTATGTTGCATTGTCATTTCTAAAGGGATCATTGAATAACAGAAACAGTGTGGTGTACTCCCAAATTTGTAGAAGGAAAAATAAGGAACTGTGAATATATATGTGTGTATACATATGTATACACACATTCTACATTTCTGTAGACAACTCCATTAAGACCAAACATTACAAGAGACAAAAATCAAAAAACTTCAACTGATCTGAATGCTAATTTTAAGGCAGATTACAATACAATACTTCTCTTACTGTTTCATTTTATTACTTTTAGCCATGTCTCTATTTTTTAAAAATAATGAATAAATATGCATCTTACAAATTGAACACCTGCTATAATTTATAATTGGCTCTTTGGGGAATAAAACGATAGAATGTTGTTGGAAAAATAAAAACAGATTAACAAAATATTTATAATTGTGAATAATCATTTAATACAAAAAATGAAGTTAAGAACTCATTGCCCTTTGATTTAAGAGAAGGCATGTCTTAAAAATGCTTTGAAGTTGATTTGGGCACAGGTCAGAACTTCTGACAGCTACTTGTTGGATACACATCATGACATGGTACCCACATCAGTGTGAGATACCACCAAAGTATCAGCCAGGACTGTCTCCACCCCAGGTTCAGGGAGATGCGTGAATGTCAGCTAACAAAAGCTTACATTATTTTCTTTAAGCAAATAAGAAAAGAGAATACTGTTTCCAAGTTATCTTAGTATGAATAAATGCAATTTATGGCACTGTAGAAATTTAAAGTTTCTTGTCTAATTATAAAGAGCTATGAATTTCATAGAACAAAGACAGGGCCCTTGATCCCTGAAGTGTTTGCAAGTACTAGTTGTAACACCATTGCTTACAGAGCAGTTAACTTGAGCCTGGGAAGCCCATCTTTGAAAGAGAACATCATCTTCTTTCTTTTCTACTCTTTTCCTTTTCATTGGCATTTTAGGAGTATCATTAAATCAGGTTTGTGTTTTGGGTACTAGAGAATGGGATAATGAAAGAGACAATAGACACCTTGGCAGGAGAGACCAAGTCTATAAAATGAAGACGTCTTTGGAGACCAAGCTCAGAAGAATCCTGTGGGTAGAAAGCAACACTGGAAAAATATGTCTTGTAGAATGAAAAAAAGCGGTATAAAATGAGGAAAGCAGCATAAACATTGTTAAGTGACATGAATTAGATATGCATGGCTTTATTATGAAAAAGGCAAGTTAAGATTTAATTTTTTTAAAGAAAATAGGACAAAACAAAACAAAACAGAATGAAAAAAGCAAAAGAAAACAGAATAGAGTCAAATATAATATAGCATTTCAAAGCAGAGCATTGCAAGCTATACAGGTTTTCAAAATATAACAAAAGGAGATTAACAATGGTTACCCTAGTGTCTCTTGCTTTCTTCAAAATGGTTGTTCTTACATTTACAGACAACAAACTCAAACAAAACAAAGTAGTATAAATCCAGATAAAAGAGAATAGCATTACAGGTCTTCAAGTCGGATAACAAGAAATGAGCAATGCCCACTGTAGTGTCTCATTTTTCAAAAGAGTTGTTCCTATCTTCTCGCTTATTGCTTTCAAATAGTACAAAAGGGACTTAAACCAATCAAATCCAAGAATAAAAGCACCATTGGATTTCAGAACCATTTTTCCATATTTATCAGGAATTTTGTATCTTATTGAGTCTTTCAGTTTCTTACACTAGGGAGGCAATGCAGTGTTTACACATGTGTGTTTGGTTTATTTCACTTATGAGTATGGTCTCAAGGCGCATCCATTTACCTATAAAAGCCTCCATGTGATCATTTTTTATACCTGAATAATACTCCATTGTATAAAAGTACCACATCTTCTTTAACCATTCCTCGACTGATGGGCATTTGGGTTGTTTCCAAGATTTGGCTATTACAAATTGTGCTGCTATAAACATGGGTGCACATACATCACTGTGGTAAGATGATTGCACTTCTTCTGGGAATATGCCCAGAAGCGGAATAGCTGGGTCAAAAGGGACTTCCAGTCCTAGCTTTTTGAGAAACCTCCAGACTGACCTCCACAGTGGTTGCACCAATCTGCACTCCCACCAACAGTGGAGAAGCGTTGGTTTTTCCCCACAGCCTCTCCAGCATTTATCGTTGGTGGTTTTCTTGATCCTGGCCATTCTTTCTGGAGTGAGATGAAATCTCGAGTTGTTTTAATTTGCATTTCTCTAATGAGCAATGATCCTGAACATTTTTTCATGTATTTATTTGCCATTCATATTTGCTCAGCTGAGAAGTGTGTTTTCATCTTAGATGCCCATTTCTGGATTGGGTCTTTGAATTTTGAGGGCCTCATATTTTTTAATTCTTTATATGTTCTAGATAGAAGACCTTTGTCTGAAGGGCAGTTGACTAAAATTTTTTCCCAGTTTGTGGGTTTTCTTTTCACTCTGTTGGAGATTTCTTTTGACATGCAAAAACTTTTTAACAAGACAAGATCCCAGTTGTTGATTCTGGGAAGTGTTTCCTGTGCAGTTTGAATTTTGTTCATGAATTCTCCACCTACCCCTATGTTTTCAAGAGTTCTACCTACTTTGTTTTCCAGCAGATTTAGTGTTTCTGTTTTAATGTTTAGATCTTTGAACCATTTTAACTTTAGTTTAGTGTATGGTGATAGGCTTGGGTCTAATTTTAGTTTTTGGCATATGGCAAGCCAGTTTTTCCAGCACCATTTATTAAAGAGGCTATCTTTCTTCCAGTGAACATGTTTGGCTCCTTTGTCAAAGATAAGGTGGCTGAGTGTGTTTGTATTTGGGGTTGTATCTTCTAATCTATTCTATTGATCCTCAGGTCTGTTTTGATTCCAGTACCATGCTGATTTGATTCCAGTAGCTTTGTAGTATAATTTCAAGTCTGGGATTGTAATGCCTCCTGTTCTGCCCTTGCTGCCCAGAAGTGCCTTTGCTATTCTAGGTCTTTTGTGGTTCCAGATGAATTTTAAGAATGATTTCTCTAGATCTGTGAGGTATGCTAATGGTATTAGGATGGGAATTGCATTAAATCTGTATAATAATTTTGGGAGAAAGGCCATTTTCACTATGTTTGTTCTTCCTATCCATGGAATGTCTTTCCATTTTGTGAGATCCTCTTCGATTTCTTTTTTCAGAGTACTGTAATTTTCATTGAATAGATCTTTTCTTCCTTTGTTAGGTTGATTCCTAAGTATTTCATTTTTTTGGATGCTATTGTAAAGGGTGTGGTTTCTCTTATTTCTCTCTCAGTGCATTTGTTGTTTGTGTACAGGAATGCAACTGATTTCTGAGTATTGACTTTGTATTCAGCTACATTACTGAATTTGGTTATGACATCCAGAAGTCTTTCTATGGAGTTTTGTGGGTCTTCTATGTAGAGTATCATGTCATCTGAAAATAGTGATAACTTAACTTCTTTCTTTCCTATTCTTATTCCTTTTATTTCTGTTTCTTGTCTAATTGCTCTGGCTAATGTTTCCAGCACTATATTGAATAGGAGCGGTGAAAGTGGACATCCTTGTCTTGTTCCCGATTTTAGAGTGAAAGCTTTCAGTTTTTGACCATTTAATGTGATACTGGCTGTTGGTTTGTCATAGATGGCTTTTATCAGATTGAGGTAAAGGCCATCTATTCCAATTTTCTGCAGGGTTCTTATCATGAAAGCGTGTTGGACTTTATCAAAAGCTTTTTCTGTATCTATTGAGATGACCATGTGGTTCTTATCTTTGGCTCTATTGATATGGTGTATTACATTTATTGATTTGCGTATGTTGAACCATCCTTGCATTCCTGGAATGAATCCCACTTGGTCATGGTGTATAATCTTCTTGATGACTTGCTGGATTCTGTTTGCCAGTATTTTATTGAGGATTTTTGCATCTATGTTCATTAGAGAGATTGGCTTGTAGTTCTCTTTCTTGGTTGGATCTTTCTCTGGTTTTGGTATGAGTGTAATACTTGCTAGCATGGACAGCTATTTTAAAGATAACAAAATGTATAATTGCAGCCATCAAGGGTGTCCAATTATCTTGTTTAGAAACCCTGTATTGCTTTCATTGTTTTGTTTTGATTGATTTTACTCTATTCTGTGTTGTTTGATTGTAATATGTCTGAAGATGTAGGCAACTATTCTGAAGATAACAAGAAACATTATGGTAGCCACTGCTATTTTACTAGTATCTTGAAGTTCTGTATTGCTTACATTGTTCTGCTTTGTTTGTTTTGTTTTGTTTTGTTTGTTTTTTTTTTTTACTGGTTTTATTTTGTTGTATTTTGTTTGATTTTACTCTTCCCTGAATGGATGGGCAGTTATATTGCAGATAACAAGAGGTATTATGGTAGCCATTATTGATTGCTTTTTCCCTGCTTAAAAGTCATGTACCATGTTCACTGTTTCATTGTGATTGACTCCATTCTGTTTTATTTTGTTTGGTTGTATTCTTTTCAAAATTAAAAAAAAAAGAATTTGTTTATATTTTTGGCATGTCCTGAGACTTTGCAGGAAACTTAGGCTAAGGGTGGTAATCTAATTAATTTAGTGGAGGAAATTTCAAGGCAGCCCAACATTAAGTATTTGGCATGGGTATTGCTGGCTGCTTTTAACCAAAACTATAGTGAGAATCTGGAGCAAACAGCAAAGTTGAATGATTTCAAAAGTTTGCAGTTTCACTAGAAAGAAGCCAAAAACATAGTTGGGACAAGGAGGATCATAATTGCTGAAAATATTAGCATTAAAAAACCAAGTGCTTAGTATAGAGACAGCAAAAAAGATGTCTGGAAGGCATCTCAGAAATCAGTAAGATCCTACCCATTTCAGGCTCAAGGGTGAAAAAGTGTAAAACCTTCATTTCAAAAGGTAGTCCCTGGGTCCCTGTTCAAGAAGAGACATCTAGAAATTGGTTTCCTGGGATTCATGTTTAGCCATCCAGGCACTCAGAGGCCCCTGCAGTCATGATCCAAGGAGGCCTGGCTACTGATCAAGCGGGTGGCATCATTCACATGCTGATTTTTCAGGCACGCAAAATACAAGAGTTGTGAAGTTAGGGAGGCCCCCATCTACATTTCAGAAGAAGGCTCATGAGACCAGGCAGTGCACCCCTGAGAGAAAAGTAAGTGAAGTTGTAAGAGCAAAGCCAAAAGTGACAGTGGTGACCTCAGAAATTTGGAGAAGCCAAAAATGTGGAACATCTGCTGAGAAAAATCAACAAACGGTGAGCAAAACCAGTCCAAGAGAGAGGACATGTGGGCTGCAATCAGCAAGACCATAAAGGTAGGGCTGCCCAAGCCCTTTAGAGCTCATATCTCACCACAACCTGTCTGGTGCTGAATTTGGAGCCACAGGATTTAATGTTTTCCTTGCTGAGTTTCAGTTTTGCTTTGGCCCAATTTCTTTCTACCATCCCTCCCTTTTAGAATGGGAATGTTGATTCTGTGCCAATTGTATGTTAGAAGTATTTTTATTTCTTTGTGATTTTTGCAGGTGCTCAATACTAAGAGTTTGCCCTCAATCTCACAGGAGAATTTGGACTTGGATTTCTCAGTAGTGCTGGAATCATTACTATATTGGTGACTCTTAGAGAAGGACTACATGAATTTTACTTAATGAGGTGGGCATGAGCCTTTTGGGGGCCAGAGAAAAATGCTATGGCTTAGATTTAGATGTACCCTGAAAGTCTTGTTTTTGAAGGTGATTGGACCATGGAGGGGTTTGTTACACTCACTTGTGTTAGTCCATTGATGAGTTCATAGCAAATGCTGAGGAGCAGAAGTGAGACCTGGGGGAAAGCTGAGCACTGTGCTCTCTGACAGTGAACACAGAGCATGGAAAGTAGCACATGTGATTTGCAGGACAAGACACAGAGAATGAGTAATGAGTCATGGTGGTGCTGTGAATCAGGATCACCAAAGTCCAGTCAGAGAGGGAAATCACAGCTCATCAGCAGCATTGAAAAGAGGCACAAAGTAATCAGGAAACAATGTGAAAATATTGAGGCAAGATTGTTGACTTCCACAGTATATTCTAGGAAAGTTTTTGATAAGGGCCCCCAAATGAGCACATGACTGGTGTTAACCACTTCTCACTGGATGGCCCCCAGCACCTGCTATGGAGGAATGAGAAAATTAGAGATGGATATGAAGAGAGTATGAAACAGATAATTCTATGAAATGTCAGGAAATAGCTTTGATTTAACTGTGGATATATAAGAAGTGGGAAAGTGAATAAATAAAGAATCCTAAGACAGTCCAAACAACCAGCAGTTCCATTGTGGCTGATCATTGAATTATGAAATCAGGACAACTGAGTATCATTTGAGATATGAGTTTTGGGTGTGGTTAACCCCTTGGTAACTAGTTGGTTCATCTTCACACTTTCTAGAGAAAAAACAGTTATCTATTTCCACATAAGAGAAGTTGTTGCTAGACCCATGCAAAGAAGCAATATTAAGCAATAACTTGGTGAAAAAGTTTTATGGAAGGAGAGGGATTGTATCTCCTTCACACATTTCTGTATCTAAATCTTCAAGTCAGAAAAATACTACCGATATCTGTCTGTCATGCTTTCTGTTGCCACATTAACCACATTTACCAGTCAGTAGATTTTAACTGAGATTTGCTATATACATGCACACACACATGCAATCTAGTTGCAGATATTTGATTCACAAGAAGCTTATTAAATGTTTCCTATGTGCAAAGGATTCCTTTAATGCTGGGAATACAATATACACATGCTTTTAGATCTTACTTTTAAAGAACCTTTAGTCCATAGTAAAGACAGACATATAATACTAACATAATGTTATGATACCCGCAATGAAGATATTTATTAACAACCATAAAAATACAAATTGGTTCTATTAATTTTCAAGACAAAACAAAATGGTTAAAATTAGGTAGAAATCTACATTTGCAATAAATAAGGAGCATTTGAATAGGTAAGGGTTCTAGAGAAACTGATATTCTGAACATGGAGGAAGGGTTATGCTTTCAAGTTGGTTGAAAACCAGCTAAGGGAAACAATAAAGAAAACCATGTGTATGAGGCAGACATTGAGGAGGCAGTGGGTAGAGGTGAGTTTCATTTCATGGGAATTGAATTTCCTCCTTAAATAATGCTCAGAGATCAGAGTAGATGTGCAGAGTTAAATTACACTAGGAAAGGCTTCACAAATTTGGCAAAGAACTTACATCATTTAGAACAATGAGAATGGTAGCAGAAAGAAGTATTAACTACTAAAACTTTTAATAACCCATGGTTAATTAGGAAGGGTTGGACACAGAGATGGTGTGCTAGTAGAAAATGTGAAAGCAGTATTATGCTTCTTTTAGATCACCAAGTATGCTTTAGAAGCTGGTATTTGACTTATAAGAGAAGAACTTATATTCCTTTTAGTAGGAACAGATTTCATTTCCTTATGCAAAGAAATTAAACCTTGAGTCCAAGTATTAATTCTTTCATTTTGGGTGAGAGACACTTTGCAGGAAAAAAAGGGAAAAAAAGATTAACTGGAAATCCCCATCCCTTCTCAGAAAACTTTTTTTCTCCTATAACCAATGAGGATAAAGAGTGAGGCAGCATCACTCATCTCTTGCAGATACATCTGACCAGAAAGTCTTTTGTAAAACCTTTTGAGATAAGTTGGGAAGTACAGAATAAGTAAGCTACATGTTGATTAAAAGAAAGAAAGAAAAGAAGAGAAGAGAAGAGAAAGGAAGGGAAGAGAAGGGAAGAGAAGAGAAGAGAAACTTCTTTTACTGGAATAACTAAAACATGGCAAAGTGGTTTAGGAGAAAATAGTATCTGCACAATAAAGCGAAATGTCGGGCACAGATTAGAGAAGAAAGATTTTCAGTAACAGACATAGTGTCAGGTTTTTCATGCTTATGTGGGAAGACACAGGAAATACTAAAAGCACAAATAAAAGACTAGAGTGCTGATTACTGCCTGCTTTTGCTATTACAGTACAGATGGGGAATGTGAATGAGATCCCTTATCCTGACTCTGGCTGCTATCGGCTTATGCAGAGACAAACAAATCAAATAATGAACCTCCCAGAAAATACTAAGTTATGTACTTCCAGATACTTTATCTCATTTAATTTGTATCATGACCCTTTAGTAAGCGTAAGCATCACAGTACATTTTTGTGAACTGCTGCATCTTGGCCCATTAAAAAATACCCATCACTATTGAAAATTCAGTATATAAAAATGCAATATTGATTATGAACATCTGTCCAAAAAATGAAGTGTTTTACATTTTCCACCTTATATAATTAAATAGAACATACAGTAGAAAAACAAAAAATAGCCAGGCGTGGTGGCTCACTCCTGTAATCCCAGCACTCGGGAGGCTCAGACAGGAGGATCGTTGAGAGTTCGAGACCAGCCTGGGCTACAAAGTGAACTCAAGGCCAGCCTGAACGGCATAGTGAGACCCTGTCTCAAAAGACAAGGGCTGGGGATCCAGCTCAGTGACCTAACTACCTGCCTGGCAAATGTGAGGTCACGAGTTCAATACCTGGTGCCTCAAAAAAACAAAAACAAAAACAAAAACAAAAAATACTAAATGTACAACTTGGTTATTGTAATGTTAATATCCAAGGAACTGCCACCCAGATCAAAAAACAGCACACTGGACCCGCTGCCCAGAAGCCTTAATGTGCCTCTTCCTGTCTTTCCTGCTCTCCTTTCCCCCAGAATACCCCATCATCCGACCTTGTTTCTTCTTACCACATCGTCACAGTCTAATCTTTACCACTAACCATGCTGGGTAGCAGTACATTCACTGAATCATGTGGGGTGCTCTCTCTTGTTCTCTAATTATTTTCGATTGAGCAACTAGGAAGGATGGGTTTTATAGAGAGCCCTTCCTGGACCTCATTGCAGTCCAGGAAGTTTGTATTTGTTGTCCCATGGAAAAGTTATTGGAATTCAGGTGAGCTAATTCCAATCTACCGCTTCCAGTGCAACCCACAGTGAGAATAATGACACTAAAATGTATTTATAATTATGGGGAACCAAGGGGGTACTAAGTTCAGCTAGTGTGATGGTTGATGGAGACGAAGGCCTTGACCCAAGGCCAAATCCAGATTTTATTAATTCTCGATGAGGAGAGTGACTCGAAAATGAGTGACTGTTGAGTGGCAGGAAGTACATGAGTGTTGTGAGTTGGGCTAGGTAGCTGGCCTCAAATTACCTCTGCAATATGCAGAGAAGGATATGTAGAAGGAGTAATCTGCATAACATAGTTTGCGGTAGTATCTAATGTTTTGGGGTTGGTGCCTCAGTTCTGATGTGTAATCTTTTATGCCCTGAGAAGTCATAGCCTCTTATTTCAAGGCTCAATCCCAGCCAACAGTGTGGAGCATGGCTCTCCTACCTGCCCCGCTCACACATATTTTTTGGGAGCTACAGGGACAAGGAAACATTGACTGTCACCATGCTTCAAAGACTACACATGTCACCTAAATGGACTGATTTACATTGCTTAAAGTCAATTGAAGGGATAAAGAAAAATCCTAGCCAGCACTGTACATGTGAATACATGGAAATAGGGCCAGGTTCAGCTGAAATGGAAATAATTGCTCTTCTTTCAAGGACAGTTGTCCACGTGGTCCTCCACAGGGTTTATCTAGAAAGGCTGCTGGATCAGTTAGATATCCTTCCTGGGAAGAAATTAAAATTGACATTTATCTCACACTTAAAATCAATCCCAGTACAGTATGTGTCTGTACATACAAAGGAGATCAATAAAACTTCTAGAAGATAAATTGGAGAATATCTTCATGATCTTGAAATAGAAAAAGATTTTAAAAGCACAATCCAGCCTGGCATGGTAGTATATGCCAGTACTCCCAGTTACTCAGTGGACCGTGGTAGGAGGATTTCGAGCTCAAGGCCAGCCTGGACAACATAGCAAGACTCCAGTCAAAATTAAAAAAATAAGAAAGTGAAAGGGATATAGCTCAGCAATAGAGCATTTGTCTAGCATGTGTGAGGCCCTGGGTCCAGCACACACAAGCACATACACACACACTGAGGATTCAAAATTCACTAATAATAAAGAAAAAAATTAATCAGAAGTCATAGTAAAATATATCTGAATAGGAGCAGTTATAAATTATAGAGCATTTTAGTGGTGCCATGGGATGTACAAAGGAGGCTCCTGATGAAGACCAAAGATGAGCTCTCATACTGACACTAGGAACCTCTCACTGGCTGAACCCCAATATTTGTTGTTAGGGAAAAGAGAAATGAAAAGGACAGAAGGGTGCACCCTTAGATACTCTAGAAATTCCAAAAGGGGAAAGGGCAAAAGAACTTTGGAAACATCAGCACCCACAGCAATTTCAGTGATGTTTGTGGCCATACTGAAGGTGAAGGAGAGGAAGGAGAGAGCTCTGTGATTCACCATTAAACTGAGTCAACATTTCTGCTATATAGTTCCACTCTCTGTCACGGTCTTTGGTCACTGACCTGTTCCTTCTTCAGTTTTAGGACTGGTTTTATCCTCTTGGCCACCTTAGAATCAGCTGGTAGATGGCATCACTGCTTTTAGGAAGCAAATGCAAAGGGGTGCAGGAGGAAGAGTGGCATGACACAGACGACCTCAAAAGGTCACTCAGTCAGAAAAGGGAACTTTATTCTGATCTTGATCTTAATTCCCTTTTGAGACAATGATATCAATTAAACAGCAAATGTTAACTGATCACTTTTAAGTGACAGGCAGTGTGGTAAGAGCTATGCAGGCCAGAGAAGCATGGGAGGTAATCAATCAAATTCAAAAAAGCAAATACTTACTGAACACCAGCTATTTCCAAAAGAGTGTGGTAGGGGCTGAGAACACAGGATGTAGACCTCATGCAGATCAAGGTCTACCAAGCAGGAAAGACGCACACAAGAGTGTGAAACCCTGTGAATGAGAGACATCATCTTCTTCATGCACTATTCTGTCATTCTCTCTTCAGCTCCTAGAACACTGCATGGCTCAAAAAGCTAACTGTCAATAGTTGCTGAATTAATACAGCACGATAACTGTAAATATAGACATTGATGAATTACAATGAAAATAAAACGGTATCATTTTAAATTAACAAAGTTTAAGAATACCAAAGATAGGGTATGTTCATATAGGAGTGGAGTTTTTAGAGAAAACTTGAAAATGCAGTTCATTTGCAAAAGTGAAGCAGAGAAGATGAAATGCAGAGGAAAAGAAGCAATCAGGAGTTTGATTGGCAAGAGCAATACTGGGTAGGGATTGGAAAAGGTGGGTTAATTTAAGAAGAGGCCTACACTGACTGGTGTGAACATCCAGACTGCAAAGTGGTGCTGGATGTGAGATGTGCAGATGGGCCTGTTGCATGAAAGGCCTTGGAATATGAGCAAAGCTGTTACTTCTTTAGGAAGATGACAAATTGAAATGTGCAAACATAAAGCACATGTGCTGACTTGATTTGGTCTGGGTGTCCCCTGACTGTCCAGTATGACTGGTGGCTTGTCCCCAGGGCAGCAACATGGAAAGGTACTGTGAAACCTTTCAAAGATGAGGCCTAGGGGGAAGTTTTTAGGTCACTGGGTATAAGGAAGTTCTCTTCCTTGGTAGTTTTTGTATGACCCCTGGAGTTCTCCTGAGAGGATTTTAAAGAAGGAGCAAGGCTTCCCCCCTCTTCTTCCTGGCTCAAGAAGTGACTACCTCCCCCAACTCGTTTCTGTTGCTGCCATTGACCTCCCCCCATCTGCCATGAGGCCTTGATCAGAACTGAACGAAAGTCAGCACCATGACCTTGGGTCTCCAAAAGCTTTGAGTTAAATTATCCCTTTTATCTATAAGTAGCCTGCATCAAGTATTTCTTTATAGTGCAGAAAAGCTGGTTAGTACAGGTGTCATTTGATATAGGAGCTATAGCAAGACTAGACCGGTGATGGTGAGAATAGGGAGTTGATGATACTGAGCATGCTGTAACTTTCTAAATTTGTGCACAGTACCATCACTGGGTGAGTAGGAGAAGAAAAGTGGAGCTTTTAGAACTATCTTTCTAAAGATAGTTATCTTCCTTAGAACTATCTTCTATCCTGAGGTATTAGTATCCAAAGACTTAAATATCTGGTTACTTCTCTGTCCTGGGCTCTATGCTTCAGGATGAAGCTGGTCAACTTTCTGAGCAAAACCACTTTATTGAAAATGTCCACTACTTGTCAGTTTCCTTCCTATACAACGAATGGGTGAGGCCACTCGCTTGTCTCCAGAACAAAATACAGTACTACTGTACTAGTCCTAGCGTTAGTCTGGTTTCAAGACTCTGAGAGAAGGTGGGGCAGACAGTTATGAGTTATGTGATAAAAGGAAGATCCAATACCTGGAGTTTGTGGAAAGAAATATGTGGATTGCCAAAAACTCCCTCTTTTCATTTTTAAGCATGATTTGCATGGGTGTAGAGTGCTAGAGTCTGGTTTCTTGTTCCTGTTCAGGCATAGTTTGAAAACCGCTCTCTAAGATTAAATGGAAAGAAAGCTCTTATGATGCCAGTATTTCATTGCTGGTAGAAAATTTAAATATGGTGAGAAAATTGAGAGAAAAGAAAAGTTGATTGAGGATTATTTCCCCACCTACTGGTAATCAGAAGAAAATGCGGGATCGATGCTGGAAAATAAAATTGATAGTTGTAGGCCCTCTTAGGCATCTTCTAATTATCTCATTTAATCATTGCAACAACTCTGCCCGTGAGATTTTATATCATTTTGGGAAGTAATAATAAGGATATGAGAATTATGTCCTGATGGGGAATATATAGTTATTTTAAAATATGTACTGCTGCAATTGTGCAGTTTGCTTAAGGTGATGGCATTGCAAGTATGAATCGGATTTGCAGATCTCATTTCTTAGGAGTTCAGGACCAACATAAACTTTCTGTAATTCAGTACAATAAGACCTGAATTGATATGGTTATAAAGCAAAACAAGAGCACAAATTGGTGAGGCTAGGAGTTTTCAAAAATTAGAAAAATTATTTATTTTACAAACCTGTAAGAACATTAAAAATTGCAGTTTTCTGTGTATGTAGGCTAGTAAAGCTCATTTAAAGACAGAAAAGAAGAGATGATAAAATTATACTGTAGGGGTAACAAAAAGATTAAAAATGCAGGCAGAAAGAGGAGTCCTGTCTGATAAAGCACAAAAAGTATTTTTTGAGGAATGGAAATGAACATAGAGTAGAGCCACCCAAACTGGATGGGAAATCAACCAGGAAATGATGTTAGCAATCCCAGGTTAGTTGCAAGGCTAGGAAGTAAGAGAATTGAAGGTTGGATTGTTTGAGAACTGATATTCTCATAATTGTACAAGAAAATATCATTTCAGGAAGAAGAAGTAAAAATGAGTCCCTTTAGAAGAAACAGCTCTTCCTTTTTCACAGGCAGCACTCACAGATTGGACCCTCAAACCCAGAATGTGCCTCATCAGTCTCAGTTCAAACTAGTTCCTCCTTGAGAAAGCATTCCAGCTTTGTGCACTGATGCACTTTAAGCAAGAAAAGCATTCCTGGAAATCCCCATCCCTTTAGCGTCCTTTCTATTCGACCAATAAGAATAGAGAATAGAGCTGCATCATTTGTATCTAGCAGATTTGTCTGCTAGGAAGGTCTGATCTAGCTCAGGCCTTGAGAAGTGTACAAGGAGCAAGGCAACTGAGAGGCGGTGAGAGGAATAGCTGACAGCCTAGTGTTGTGGAAAGAAAGAAAATATGCCAGGTGGAAACCCAAGGAAACACATTTTGTAGTTGTGAGGCACAGTGGAGAGTGAGGATCTGCATATTTAGTGTCAGCTGGAGGAGGGAAGGGTACCTGACATTTTTTGTAAGTCTGTGGGAAGTCCCTGGTCAGTTTTAAAGGCGAAGGAAGTGACTAGGATGCTGGATTCCCCCACTAGTGATGCATTACTTAGGCGAGGTGGAAACGGTGAAAAGGCCAGCATTACACCTGCTGATCGTCACAGGACAAATTGTGGGAAAGTCATTAGGTTGCTTTATCAAAGCAGCACCTCCAGGTATACCATCCCAATAAATCTAGATTTGTATTTTTGTCAATTGCTGGGTCTTCAGTCCCTATCTGTAGTAGTTAGAGCACTTTAATTAATAAGTGGGTAGTGTGCTAAAAACTAATAATTTTAAGAAATTTGAGGCAGTAACTTTTGTGAAGCAAATCCAGTTCCACCTAAATCCAAAGTCCAGTAATTAAAAATATTAGTTTATATGGAATTAGAAATACTAGTTTATCTGAAATCATCAGAATATTTGAATAGTCTACAGCCATATCACCCTGAACGTGCTCGATCTCGTCAGAATATTCGAATAAAAGTCAAATGAACTTTCATTCCATGAATTCCATGCATCTCAGTGCAATATTTCCTCTTCCAGTGCCCTTTAATGAAAAGCAGTATCCTATCTGCTCAGAGTCAATGTAAAACTCAGATAGCGAAACATAGTTATACAATAGGATGCAAAAATTCCTATATCATGGAGGGGTTAAATTACATGTTTTTTCCAGGTTAATACTTAGCTGTTTCCTGGAGTGTGGTAAATATTGATAAACATTTGTCTTTTTACTAGACCATTACTGGTCATTTAAGTGACTTAAAGTAACTATGGAAAGGGAAGTTCTAAAAACAAATCTCGACAAAAAATTTAAATTAAAACTTTAATTACTCCAGACAAACATAATTCCTCAATAGTAAGATAAAACAATGTTAACTAATAAAAATTATAGCAAGCTCCTTCTGGATTCTTTCCAAAGTAAAACAAGCCCCAACTTATGAATATTCAAATTGTGGACTTTCACAGGTGTACTGTATATAAGATTCACAGTTGTACTGTATGAACCTTGCTTTGTCAGATTTAATCTGATTTACAAATATTCTCCTAGAATGGAAATCTTTCATAAGTGGGGACTTACTGTACCCTGAACTAAGAATGTAGCTCAGGAATAGAGCATTTACCTAGCATACGGAAGGTCCTTGATTCAATCCCCTAACATGACAAACAAAAAAGTGTCTGTTAGAAGCAGGACAAGACCATTATTTGTTGAAGTTATTCTTGTGGTAATTGTGTCATTATAATTCAGGAGTTAGTCAATGCCCAATTGGTACTCTTTGTCTCTTAACAATATTGTAGAATATTTATTCTACAATAAAATTGTAGAATAGAATCTTTGGTATCCATAAGGGATCCTAAAACCAATTCTACTCTTCGATAAAAGACACAATTTCTATGAGTTAGACAAGAAAATCTGTAGCTTAGTTTTCATTACCATGTGTTCACTAACTTTCCAATGTACTTCCTAATTACTGATCATGTAGGTAGAACTGAGTCACTCTTTGGTAATTTCATATAGATATTCCACTGAAAGCCTAGCCTGTTTGTGCTTCTAATACAAGTGGATTGAACCATATGAAATTGATACCCTTTTTAGTCAAAAATTGTTGAATTTGGATAATTTTATATGGTTTAACTTAATACAAAACTTTACTAAACACATTAGATAAGCTTGTATAAACATAAAGGTCTGCTATACTCTTGAGTAGAATATCCAATAGTATACAAACACTATTTTTCTCTGACAATCTGTAACACCAATACAATTCTGTTCAAAATCCCAATGGAATCTTATAAAATTGCCAAGTTGCTTCTAAATGATTACAGAAAAACAGTTGCTTAAGACTATCTATGTTTTACAAACAAATCAACACCTCGGGTGATTTTACCCAATGTGAGTACAAATAAGAGTGATATTAGTGCAGAAATAGACATACAAATAAGCAAAAAATTAGACACAGAAGCAACCCATTAACATGTTAAAATTTCATGCATGTTGGAGTTGGCTTGGAATTTGCTTAAGAAATGATGTACTTTTTAAATAACCAATCTGAGAGAATAGGTCATACAGAGGTAAATTCAACATAAGATCCATAAAACATAAATCAATTTTATGCAGAATAAGCACCTAAATATGAGCCAGAAATTTTTAAACTTTTATAGAAAATTATATGCATAAGCTTAGGTAATGAATCATTGTTTGTTCTTGTTGCTGTATAGTTTAGGTAGGTTTAATTTCACAGCAATACTTTAGCCTCAGCCTCAGCCTCCTGAGTCCTGTGATTACAGGTGTGCACCAACACGCCTGTCAGGCAAGCATCTTTCGAATAGAGATGCAGTAGCAAAAGGAATTTTAAAATATTCATAAGTTGACTTTAATGCATATTTTTAAAATTATATCGAAAGACGCTAAAATACAAGTCACAAATTGAGAAACATTGTATTTAGTATATATTATCAACAAAGGCCATTAAGATTGTAACAACTAAACTTGAAACTCCTTAAATTTCTGTCTGTACTTGTCATTTTTATATTTGCAATGATAACAAGGAACTCAATGTCACTCAAGAAACTAGAGCTCACTATTGAGAAATGAGCACAGTAGGCCAACATGCATATGAAAATATTCTAAACTTTATTAGAAACAAAGCAAAACAGTTCAAGCAACTGGAAAGTATGGTTTAATATCCAACAGATGGAGAAGATGAAAAAGCCTAGCAATACCAAGTATTACCAAGAAAGTTTATTAGTAGGAACAGCTATACACTGCTATTGGGTGTGTGAATTCATCCACACAGTACAGCAATTCTAGTTTCAGAACTAAAACGGCAAATGTGCACAAGGATGTTGAGAGGCACAGGTTATAAAAGCAAAAAACACCTAAGAGGTAGAAGTAACCAGAATTCTACTATGGGAAAAGTTTACAGAAACATTCTCAGAGTCCTTTCACCAAGGATCCTTCCATAGACCTGCGTGAAACAGAATTCAGACCAAAATGCTCAAAGTGGCTAAAACTGTTTTTAGCAGAATCAAACCACAAGAGCCAGTAAGTTCCCCCTGACCGATCGCAAAAGCCAGTCACAGGCGTCGCTTCCCCAAAGGACAGAGTAAAGACTCCCATGTTAAGAAGCTTTCAAAAACTGAGTACATGACAGATGAATTTAGTCACTCCCAGGCTAATCTTTTAGCTCCCAGACTCTCCAGTCAATAAGAAGATGTACAATTATACAACGGAATAATAGAAAAACATCTCCTTTCAGAGTTCAAGTGTCAGGAACGATTCCTAGTCTTAATTAGTTCAGATACAAGAAATCTTCTGGAAGAAAGGAATTACAGAATTGACAATTTGCTTGGTGCTGCCTCAGGAAGAGTGAAAAAGATATAACAAATGATGAGAGAAAATATGAAAGCTAAAATGAGCATTTCGTGGTACCACTTTATTTTTATAACCAACATGATTTTAAGTATACCTTTTTCAATATTAAAAAACAACACTTGCAAGTGGATAGTGAGATATACTGTATGTCATTGGTAAATTCACAGAGCACCTCATAATGCTGTTCTAATATTCACATTTCCATTATACACTGCTTTTTAGTCAATAATGGTATATCGAAATATCAGCCATCGCATTTTTAAATTTTATAGCACAAAGCAAACAAAGGCTGATTTATCAGACTTCCCATTGGGTGGGGTGAGGGAAAGGAGGGCACTGGCTAATTTAGGCCATTCCTGAAGGATTCGTTGTGCCAGAAAATATGCTTATGCACTTACTCTTGACCCAACAAATACACAGGGCTCAAGGCCCTGACCTCCAGCAGGGGGCTCCTTCATTGGCTGCAGCATGAGGATGGGGGCCCCAGCAGCTTGGTTCCGACCTCTGCTCCAGGGTGAGCTGTGCAGATCCGCCCCCTGGTTTGTAGTTTGTACAGTCTTTTCATTAAAGCCCAGTTCCTCTCAGATAAGGACCAAACTGTGTGACTGGCCCAGACCTATGCACCACCTTCACTGTGAAATCACACTATTTCAGATTCTTATGGTTGTGGGCTTCCCATCTGCTTTCTTTTCTTTTTGGGAAACTTCTACGATATGGTTACTGTACATTGGATTCATATGTCCAGGGAGTGTCCTATAGAACAGGGTCTTGTTGAAAATTGCCTTCATAGCAGTTACAGTTTTAAACTATACTCTTTGGACATTCTTACGGATGAATAGTTTTGTTCTCATGTTCCTCACTTCTGTGAAAATTGATGGAAGGTTGGCTTAATACTATACTGCTATCTAAAATTTTCATTGTAAACCTTGGAAAAGAAAGAGTAACACATTCGTTGACCGTAGGAAAAGATTTTCTACCTGAGCACAGGAAGTGGTTATTTGAGTACGGTTGTGATAGAAGAGGAAGGATAATCACACAAGTCTTTGCATGAACCACATTTACACGCAACCTTGACTTGTCATTGAGTGCTTTCCTCTTCAGCTAATAAGGCAAAGCAGAAGAGCAGCATCAGCTGTCTCTGGCAGAACACAAGGTCAGGAGGCAGCCCCAAAGCTGCCCAAGAAGAAATCCCACTAACAATAGAAACAACAGAAAATGTCAAAGAATATTTTTAATAAGAAATATGTATAATCAAGAGAAACTAAAAAAGATCTTCATTGAAAAGAAAACACCGCATCGTCTCCCTAGTATAAGAAACCGAAAGACTCAGTAAGATACAAAATTCCCGATGCATATGGGGGAAAGGTTCTGAAGCCCAATAATGCTTTTATTCTTTGATTTTATTGGTTTAGGTCTCTTTTCTACTATTTGATTGCAATATGTGAGAAGATAGGAACAGCTCTTTTGAAGAAAACAGGGGACATTACGGTAGCCATTGTTGGTTTCTTGTTGTCTGACTTGAAGGCCTGTAATGCTTTCACTCTTTTGTTTTATCTGGTTTTATATTACTTTGTTTTGTTTGACTTTATTGTCTGTAAATGTATGAACAACCATTTCGAAGAAGGCAAGAGACACTAGGGTAACCATTGTTAATCTCCTGTTGTTATGTTCTGAAGACCTGTATTGCTTTATGTGTTCTGTTCTGAAATGCTATGCTGTGTTTGACTATTCTGTTTTGTTTTGCTTTATTTTGTTTTGTTTTGTTCTTTCTATTTAAAATAAAAAAAATTTTTTTAAATTATAAATTAATAGAAAGAAATTTTGAATTTGGATGGAGATATAATCTACAGATTTAAACCAATTTTTAGTCAAAATTCCTATGAGATTTTAAAGACTAATAAATATTGTAAAAGTCTAGGATAAATATGTTACATTGTAGTAATCCTTTTCTCATGCTGTTAATTTTCAAAAAGGCTTTGTTGTTTCATCTAGGGAGGATAGATTAATAGAAATTTTTCATAAAGAAGCTACTTTCTCCAATCTCTGGGAAAATAGTAATTAAAATTGTTTCTTTTTGTTTGTTTGTTTGTGTATATATTTTAAAGTGTCTTTAGTCCCTGCATTGGATTTTAAGCTGGTTTTTCTTCTTGTTTCTTTGTTCTTCTTGCACTCTCAAATTTTTTTTTCTTTTCCTTGATGTTATTTCATGTTGAAGAGTGAAGAAAAAATAGCCATGAGTTCAAAGAAATCCCTTGAGATCTGATAGAAACTTAGGGCTAATATTTCACAGTCTGTCTCCTTCAATGAGATGAAAGCCATAACGTAGGATTATTTTCTCGTGGTCCATTCAATTTCTCCTGAGCAAAAACTTCAGTTATTTTGCTTGAGGAGATTAACACCAGGCAACCTAAGTGATGCTGGTTAGGATAGTAGATTGGATTTAATTGTTCTACAAATAACCTTTCAAATAGTCTCTTTAAATGTCTTCTGGTAAAAAAATTCATTAAATACCATTTCAAATGTATAGTGATTTTTAAAACCACTCAAGATAAGAATTTGTATTCAATGATACAGAAAATTGTCTATTAGCGATTGAGTGTGGGGAAAAAATATTAGAACCCTAAAATTCTGATTCTTTAAATTGTTTTATATCTATGCCAAGGTCTATACTTGCATTTATAAAATTAAGAATGACTTTATTGACACTGATGAGACTAGAGTTGGCTGACAGGAGAACTGTTACATTTTTCTCCTCTTAACAGTCTTACTGGGGCAGGTCTAATGTAAGCAGTCTTGAAAAATCTCTGTTCGGGAAAAATGGTACAAGAAACGTTCGCACACATACAGAACACTGCAGAATTTTTGAAGTTATCCGGCCAGTTCATCTATACCTGTTCTCTGCCTTCCTTCCTGTCTTGCAGGCCTTCATGAGCCCCCCTGGGACCAGAGCCACAAAGTTTCTGTTCTTAGGTGAATACTCACATCTGCTTTTTTAGCTCGTTGACATATTTTTAGTCATCTACTTCTTATTTCCACTGAAGTGCTATATTTTATTGATTTGCCTCATATACCGAATATAATGATGTCATAATACCTCACAGATAAAGACGACAAAAGACGTGAATGCTCCCCCACGAAAAAAGAGCCCTATGTTTTGAACATGTGAGCCTTGTGGTATTCAGGGGAGCAGAGACGCAACACTCCTTTGAGGTTTTTACACTGTCTTCCCTGAAGAAGGAGATTTTCAAAACTAAGTTCCAGTCTGTGGCTAAAGTACAGTAACTTTTGTGTTGGAACTTTCAGGGCTCAGGGCGAGCTCTGACTAGTTGGTGTGTTCTGCTCAGAAATGTTTTCTTGGCTTTCAGTGAAGCTGACAGTTTTGTTAGCCTCGAAATGCTGGGACTTGTAAGATTTCTAGGTAAATTCAATAGAGTAATGTTTGAGATTCTGCCGCTGATTGTGATAACTCCAAAATGCAACCTCTCCGTCAGAGCCTGAGGCTGAGATACACTGACCCTGCGCAGGAGCCTCCTGCTGTGCTTCCCTGCAGGCCTGGGTCAAACAGTGCCAGGCACGAGAAACGAGCAGGAAGAGCCTGTCCTGCCGGTGAGGAGCCCTCGGAAGGGAAGCCCAGCAGTTGAAGGTGTGCGTGACCAGGCTCCTAGGTACTTCTTTATTTTTTTATTATATTTTTTTAATTTTGAAAACAAACAAAATAAGAATAAAAACAATGATACAGAATTTCAGAGAAACATAATAGGAGATCAGCACTAGTCAATACATTGCATTCTGTCATCTTCAAAGTAATTGTTCAGATTGCAAGATAACGGCATGAGAAAATGATCGAGCAATCGAACAATGAAAGCACAAACTTCTTTTTGATGTACTAAGAGATTATTATTATAGTTACCTCCATTGTGTATACATATGCTTATAAGTTATATACATATAGTTACATATACATATAGTTACCTCCTTGTGTATACATATGCTTATAAGCTTTTCCCTTATTTTCTCCTTTCCGCTATCCCAGTTGTTTTTTCCTTTGGAGCAGCTTCCTTCCCTTTCCCTTCCACAAGGGATCTTATTTTGTACATTTTGGATCCTATTTACTTTTTCAGTTTTTTTACGCTAGGGAGACAATACGATATTTACACACGTGAATCTGATTTAAAGAAGTGGGAGCTTTAACCCATGGTCTGGTGTCTCCGAGAGCAAGCAGGATATGAATTCCCTTCTGGAGCAGAACACAGCACAGCTTCCTCCTGGCACTCCACACTGACGTTAGGCTCCTTGAGTCTGAATTCTGGCCCCACCTCTTACAAACCATGAATCCCCTCCATGCTCTAATTTCCTAACTGGTAAAATGGGAAAGAGCCATAATAACACTAGTTCTGCTTTGTGGTATCACTCTAAAGATAGAAGTTACTTAATAAGGTAAAAGCATGTAGAAGAGTATCTAGACATTATTGTCATTTTTATTTCAAATATGTGATCTTTATTCTTTAGGAAATTCAATCTAAGATTGCAAATTTCCAAATCAGATCAAGAAGTTGTCAAAATATCTGTTCTATTTGGATCGAACTAAAAGAAAAAATGCTGCAATTACCTCTTGAATATGAAAGAACATATTTTGGTTGGTTTGGTGTGGTTTTTTGAGAAAAAGTCTAAAGGTGTAGTACAGACCAACCTGAACTCACTCTGTAGCCCAGGCTGGCCTTGAACTTGTGATCCTCCTGACTGAACTACCTCAGTGCTAGAATTACAAGCATTTGCCCCAACCTCAGGCTGGAAGGATCAATTTTGACATGCAGATCATGCAACAATTAATTAGGAAATATGATAATTTAGCATAGAAATTACACATGTCTACTTTATGTCAGAAACTCATCTTTGACTAGAAAAAGGTCAATCAATTCTAACTGAATATCATACAGAAATGACTGAGGTCTAAGACTTTCAATTTAGGGCACCTCTCAGAATGTAGAAACGTGTGAAGCTGGACTTTGTCAACTAATTGGTTAATGTGCAATCAGTCTGTTTTTTGAAGTAGATATGATAGTATCTATGCATTTAAAGTGCATTCAATCTTACTTGCAGAGAAATAATTGCAGAACATAAGATAGTATGCATTTAATTAGTATATCTATGTGTGATAAATCATATATTCCAATGGTTCTCATTTTGGTTTCAAGATACCTTTGCACTCATAAAAATTACTGATGCTTTCATAAACTATCTTATGTGGATTATATGTATCAGTATTTTTCATAATAGAAATTAAAACTAAGAATTCAAAAAACACAAGACCATACAAGCACACATTTTATTATAGCTGTCAGAACAATGACTATCCTGCATCCCATAACCTCTGGATAAACTCAGGGCATAATCATAAAAGGAAAAGGAAAAGTGAGACTAAGAATCACTGATGTGTATTTTTACATTGTATGTGCTTAGTGAGTCAAGGACAAAATATTAGCCACTGTTTATAGTTTTACTGATTTTTCTAAATCTAGCTCCTTATTCATTTTGGCCATGGAGATTTATATCTTGTTTTGTTTGTACTTGTGCCTTTGCACTTATTTTTCTGAGTTAGATGATAAGTCAGTCCTGTAGGAAGATTCAAAGACTCTCTGATGAGCAAAAATCAATGCCATTTGGCTTTTCTTGTCTGACAAAGTTACACAATAAGGTTTTCACAATTTTGCTGATGTGTAGAAAGCATGGATCTCACATCAAATACTTGTGGTTACCACAAAACTTCCTTGTGGAAGTATGGGCAGGAAAGGAAAACCACCATTTTGGATACAGCCCCCACTCATATTTCACAAGCGATATCTAAGAGTATTAGACAGCAGAGGAATTGTTCATATGATAAGATTTCCTGCTGGAGGGTTGTTTTATTACTACAAATTTCCAGGCAGAGTGATTGCCTCCTCCAGGAGCTTCAACTCAGTAATGTTAGTAGGTGCAGGGGCAGAAAATGAGGGAAGGTGATTCCACAGCAGGTCATTCTCAGACACAGGTTTGTGCCTGATAACTTGTTAAAGTACAGACTCACTGTTAGGAAGACCGCTGATCCCGCTGCTATCAGACCCCATCTTCTAATGTGATGGATAACTTCTCCTTACACCTGCATTCCCACCTGGGGACCCGCCTCACTGTCCCAGTACCTTTGCTTTCAGCCCCACCAACACAGTGGGCAGGTGGCAGGAGGGTGGTCTCATTGCAGCTCTGTGGGGGCTTTCTGGCTCAGGCCGTGCTATATCCAAGTCTCTGGGCCTCCAGCTCATGCTGTGGGTGTGGCTGGACTTGGACTCCTCTCCAGCACCATTTAAATGGAGTTGACTCATAAGGAGAGAAGAGAGAAGCTATCCAGGGCACCGTTAGAGACCCTGTCATTATTAATTACGATCATGGCTGGTGTGTAACCTCACAGTATCCCTTTATTTTCTCAACCAGCCTAGCTCATAAATACATGATATATTTGAGGACAAAATTTCAGAGTTAAGGCCGGGCGTGGTGGCTCACGCGTGTAATCCCAGCACTCAGGAGGCTGAGACAGGAGGATTGTTGTGAGTTAGAGACCAGCCTGGGCTACAAAGTGAGCTCAAGGCCAGGCTGAACGGCATAGCAATACCCTGTCTCAAAAACACAAGGGCCGAGGATCTAGCTCAGCGGCCTAAGTGCCTGCCTGCCAAGTGCAAGGTTATGAGTCCAATCCCAGGTGCTGCAAAAAAAAAAAAATTTCAGAGTTAAAAGCAGAAAGAAGCCTGAATCTGTGTATATTGGGTAAGAATAAGGAAAAGAAAACCCATCAGAAAAACAACAGACTTCTCAACACAAACCATCAAATCAAGAAGAGCTTGGAGTGAAATATTTCAAGTCCTCAAAGAAAACAACTTCCGACCCAGATTGATGTACCCTGCAAAACTATCTTTCAGATTTAATGGAGAAACAAGATACTTCCATGACAAAGAACAACTGAGGGAGTTCATGACTGCCAAACCAGCCTTACAGAGAATACTGAAGGACATTTTGGAAAGAGATGAGAAAGACCATGGTACCAGGAGGATTGGCAGGAGAGGATCACCAAGCGGGACAGACAATAGAATGGAAGGGAAAAGTACACAGCCAGTGGCAGGAAAATGGCATGGCAGAGATGAGCCAGTGCATGTTGGCCATGACCATTAATGTAGACGGCTTCAATTCGCTGGTGGAAAGAGGCACAAGTAGAGTGAATTGGGAGACAAGATCCATCAATATGCTTTATCCAACAAACACATTTAACTCAAAACAGAATTCATAGATTAAGTCAAAGGAGAGAAAACAATGCTCTGTGACAGGGAACCAGAAAAAAACAGTAGGGGTAGCTTGCCCATCCACTGCAGAATGGAAAGGAAAGATATGGCATTTCTATACAATGGAAAGCTACTCAACTATAAAGAAAGATAACCTTGAGACTCTTGTAGGTAAATGGATACAACTTGAGAGCATGCTCATGGGTGAAAAGGTTCAGAGTCACATGGGTGAACATTGTATCATCTCCCTAATATAAGAAACTGGGGAAATTAGTGGAATCCAAAATACAAAATAGAGGTTGTGAAGGTGAAAGGGGAGGAGATGTCTCCAGGGGGAAGGCAATGGCCATTGTTAATCTATAATTCTGTTTTGAAGCCCTGTATTGTTCTCACGGTTCTGTTTAGCTTGGTTTTATTGTTTAGTTATGTTTGATTTTATTATATTCGATGGCATGGGCAGCAATTACAAAAATAAAAAAAATGGATTGTAGCAGCCATTATTGATTTCCTATCATCTTGTTCCAAAGTGTTTATTGCTATACTTGTTTTCTTTTGATTGATTTTATTCTATTTTGCTTTGTTTGATTTTATGTGTGATGGTCTAAGCAGATACTTTGAAGATAAGTTGCATTATGATAGCCTCTGTTGTACTCCTGCAGTCTTGTTTGAAGTCCTGTATTGCTTTCATTGTTTTCTTTTGATTGGCTTTGTTCTATTCTGTTTTATTTGATTGTATTATACCTGAGGGCATGAGCAGTTATTCTGAAGGTAACAAGAGGCATTATGGTAGCCATTATTGATTTCCTTTCATCTTGTTATGAGGTCTTGTATCATGTTCATTATTTTGTTTTGATTGACTATTCTATTTTGTTTTGTTTGATCTTATTATATCTGATGATATAAACAGCTACTTTGAAGATAACAAGATACATTACGGTAGCCACTGTAGTATTTCAACTGCCTTGTTTTGAGGTCCTGTATTGCTTTCATTGTTTTGTATTGATTGGTTTTATTCTGTTCTGTTGTGTTTGCTTTTATAATGCCTGATGGTATGGGAAGTTATTTTGAAAATAGCAAGGGGCAACATGGTAATCGTTGTTGGTTTATTTTTGTTTTGTTTTGAAGTCTTGTATCACTTTTTTTGTTTTGTTTTGATTGAATGTTATGTTTTGTTTTGTATTTGTTTCATTCTCTTCAAAATAAAAATAAAAAGAATGAGGAAAAGATGATGAGCAGAAGAGCAATTTTGTGCTTTATGCTCTCCAGATGCCCTGCTCAGCTCCAGAAGACTGACCGGTTGCCAGCCACCTGGGGAGACACCTGGGTTCACCTTCTTACCCCTGCCCTGTGTCCTTCCCACCACTGACACATCCCAGACTTTGTTGGTTTACTGAAAGAGTACAGTTCTGATTCACACCAGTATAGTTGATTTGGGGTTTATCAATTTAAGAAGCAAACCCTAAACCAGGAGACTTTGTTACTGTATCCTGAAACTCACTGAGCTGAGCAGACATAAAAAATGAAGTGCCCTCTGAATTTCTGAAAGTGGAAACACTTCAAGGGGCTTGTTGTAAAGCTATCATTTCTTTTCAGACCCAGAGCGCAATCCATCGTTGGTTTAAGTTCTAGCTCTTGACTGTGACCTGGAGCATACGGCAACACTTGTCCCTCCTCCGCTGCTGACCCCTGGTTTCTCATGCAAGTGGGATGCGTTTCTAGACTGGGAAGCACCGAATTGGAAGGCACCCATGCAGTAAGTGCTGTCTACACTTCCTCAACCAAATCCCCAATGTTACCACCTTTCTCTCTAGCCAGGACTGGAGGACAAACAGCCTGTAGAGAAACTAGGTCTAACTGCTTCCAAAGTAAGACGTTGGATACTTTCCTCTCCAGTAAACGAGAGCTACATGGAAAACAGCAAAATGGCCTGAAGAACTGAAGAAAGACCATCTACTTCTTTAAAAAGGAAAAAAGTATCCATTAACAAAGGCAAAAGGAAATCCTGCTTCATACATTTAATAAGAAACATTAAAAGCTATCAAAAATATTACAAAATTCTTTCAAGATCACAAAAGAAGATGAATTTGATGTTCCTAGGGAAAAATGTGATTTATACATTTAATTCAGTTTCTTCCAACATCTACATGAATTTTTTTTCACATGAGGAAGCAATCATTTGGGGTTTAACATGAGAAATCATACAAATAAAATTTGTGTAAACACAAATCCACAGAGTCATAACACATAGCAAAGAACAAAGTAAAAATGAAGAAAACTAATTGGCAGCTATGTATCTTGTACACTAGAAAGCCTTTTACAAAATAATCATTAGAGCAACAGAAGCCAATCTTTCAGTGTCATCCTGGAAGACTTCTTTAGCATCTCCTGTTTTCTCCAATGTCTTCCTCTTTAATGTGGCTGGTAACTATTTTGGTGATTGTCACCTCCTCGAGACACCTTGCCCTAAGTACTCCATAGTCTGCATATCTCTGTCCATATCCATAGTTCTCATAGTTATACCCAATATAATCATATCTGCCATAGCCCTGTAGTCTCGATCACCACCATTGGCACTAGGGTAGTTTCCATTTCCTTGATCATAATAGCTGCTAAATCCTTGGCGTTGGGAGCCTTGAAGCTGGAAATTGACCACATATACAAGGCTGGAGCATGACCATCCCAGGAATAGAGAGCACCCAGGGCATGACACCTGAGGAAGCTGCTTCAGCCCAGAAAACACCAAGCCCCTAGACAACCCAAGCAATGGGTTGCTAGGTAACAGGGTTGAAAATGACATCATCCTTCTGGGTATATAAATAAATGTGCTAGAGTGGTTGAGCAGTTCCTTCTCTCTCATCAGGAGAGTAAGGACTGCACCTGACCCCAGCTTTCCTCTCTTCTTCATTTTCTCATCCTCTCACAGTCCTTCACCCTAAGAACCTCAAGAGCCTTTAAAAAGCACAAATCCAAATCCCCTTGGTCTTCCAGTGACTGGATCTGTTTTAATTGTGCAGTCTACAACTTCCCCAAATTAAGACAAATATTCTGTCAAATCTTTCTTGCTTGTGTCCCTGCTCAAGCCTCAAATAAGCATTTTACCGCGGTCTGGGTCACATCGGTGCTGGCGGGAGGAGCGCTGTATAGAGCTAGGTTTAAAATGGCAGCAGAGGACCAACATGAATTTTTAAATGTTGATATTGTATTTCTAGAAGTCATCATAAAAAGTGACTACACGCAGAAGTCTATCTAATACTGTCACAATGCAGAGCAATTTCTAAAACAGATTGGCTTTATTCTCTACTCTGCCTAATTTTCAGAAGTGTTCTGTTTCATATTTATATTATCATTTTGTTCCTATATGGAGATAATTTATTGCTATTTTTCTAGGGGCACTATTAAAAATTATAGCCTTGGTATAAAGAACTAAATCCCAAAGATAGGTGAGGGACATAGGAGGCGGGGAGCAGAGTGACTTTGCAGCCCAGACTGACTCTGCTCCAGCCCCTATGAACACTACCTGATCCCCACCAAGAAGGCATGAGTTAAACTGGAATTTCCTGACCAGAAGCCTTTGCAGAAGTTGTGTGTCAGTGAAATAACCCTCTGGCAATGAATTTATTCTCTCCAGTCAATGAGAATCAGATGTAGGTATGCATCTCTTGTCTCTGGAAAACTAAACTTTAGAAAACTCACAAGAAGAGAGTTACTGTACGGAGATAAAGTGTTTCTTTTCACAATACCAGCAAAACCTAATGCGGAAGAAACAAGTTAATCAAACTTCAATAAAGTGCTTAATGCAGTATGAAGCTGTTGCATTTAACGCAGGATATTGGATAGAAACATAAATAGTATCGTGTGAGATTCTAAAATTTAAAACATGATTCTAAAAAATCCATAGGAATGATGAATAGCTAATACATTATGTAAAAATATTTTAATGAGTTAGATTAACCCCAGTAATTCCCATTGCCCCTGTCAGCTGTAATAACTTCACCTCCAATGCAACAGGAAGAATTATTTTTCTATATCATCAGACTCCTTAAGAGATCAAAATTGAGGAGTCTTAACTTCTATCATCTAGCTGAAGGGCCTTTTAAATTTTGCCAATTCTCATTACAATGAATCTGATTGATCAGCCTCATCCTTCCTCAATATTAAGAAGTTAAATATATATATATATATATATATATATATATATATATATATATATAAATAATGTTTCCATTACTAGTTTTGGTATTTCAGAGTCTTCAATCCATTTCTAGTTCATTCAATTTTTAAAAAGTTTAACATACTGGTAAAATCATATTTAACAAAATACACAAGTCTTAAGTATACAACAGCTCAATAATTTTTAACTACTACTTGTACCACTTTAACTCACCTTGCTATCAAGACATGTTACATAAACTTCACCATGGTTTTTTCACTTGAAGACTTTCTCAGCGTATCTGACCCCAAGCTGATTCCTATAGTTTGATCTAGTAAGGGGTCTGATGATATAAAAACTTATGATATAGGATAATTTTGCTGTAAAACTGCACTTAGAAAGGAGTTATATAGTACTTACTCCTTCATGCCTGATTTTTTTCACTCCATATTTTGTGGGGTTCATTTTTACTTGTTTGGTTATACCAGTGGTTTCCCTTTCTATTGCTGAGAGCTCCATTGTATGAATAGACCACAATTTGCTTAACTTTGTCCTATTAATGAACAATTGAGTTGTTTCCAGTACTGTCTCCTCATTTTTTATGAGTATAGCTTCTATGAATTATCTTGTGTGACCTTGCTTTGAACACATACTCTAATTTCTGCTAGGCAAACACTTAAGAATAGAGAGCTGTATCGTATGGCAAGGGTATATTTACTCTTATATGTAACTACCAAAAGACTCTGTAATGTGGTCATTTTTACACCCTGACCAATAATGTACAGTACCACCCCAAAAAGGGACTTTTTCTTTCTTTTTTTAAAAGTTGTTTTGGCTACTATACCATATATATATATATATATATATATATATATATATATATATATATATCAGTTAAGTCAACAACTTCTACAGAAGAAAGAGAAGGAGAGAGGGAAGAAAGAGAAGAAAGGTAAAGAGGAGGAAGAGGGAGAATACTACTGAGATGTTGACTGACCCCATAAATCAACTTGAGAAAATGGACATTGTAAAACAAAATGGAGGTTTCAAATTGTTTGTGTGTGTAATCTTTTTATTTTCCAGTTTTACTTGTATTACTACATGTTTACAGTACATAATGATTACATTCATCTTGAGGAGATGGTACACATATATTACTTAATTCTTTTTTTTTGTTTCCACCTTCCCACCCTCCTTCTCCCTGCATCTCTGGGTCCCATTCTCTTCTACAAAAGATCTATCTCCCTGTTTCCTATTATCTATATTTTATTTTCCTCTTTACTTATATATGGGTTTCTCATGTGAAAGAAATCACACAATATTTAAGTTTGTGTGTCTGGCTTATTTCACTTAACATTATGGCCTCAAGGCACATCAGTTTTTCCACAAGTGTGCTTTAATTGTTCAATTGATCATTCGTTCATGCTTACATCTTGTAATCTGAACAATCACTCTGAAGATAACAATACACAACATATTAATCAGTGTTAATCTCCTATTATTTTGTTTTGAATTTCTGTATCATTGCTTTTATTCTCTTTTCATTTTTAAAATAAAAAAAGCCTTCACCAGATAATCTATATGATTTGTCTGGAATGTAGCCCTTAGATATTGTAAAATTAGAACATGTAATTTGCATGCTTTTTATAGAAAATTATTAGGAATATTTTTCCTCATACTATTTTTTGCATGATGTATTTTAAAAAGTCTTTTAAAGCAATTAGCCTGTACATTAAAGGTCAGTGTTGACAAAGAATTGGTGGGAATGATGTTAAAGTCAAAATAGAGTGGGTTCAGCAGCCCATTCGGGACCCCTCCTGTCTCTCAGGAGCTGTTCTTATTCCCTGTTCCACATTCATATTCCACATCCTTTTTCTCCAGTAAAATTCCCTACTGTCAAATTCCATTGCTTCTTACAATTCATTCTCTGACTTTGGGGAACATGAATTAGGTGTATTTGACATCTAGCATTTCTTCTATATCAGGATGAGGTGCCGAGAGGAGAGTTGAGCACATTTTCTTCTCGGGGTCTTCTCCCAGAGCCCTTCCAAGGGAGTGCTGTGGAATCTCTGAAGTGGAGTGTGTTGACAACCACCAGATGGGTGGGAAAGGACAGCAGACTCAGATGCTGATTCAGAAGGAGCAAAGGGCTTTCAAGATGGGAGAGAGAAAGTTGAGAGTAACAAGCTGAGCAAGGGACCCAAGCAGAATGGTTAATGATGGGTTGGGGGGGGCAAGGGAGGGTGACTCACCAAGTGCTTGGTGCCTCCTAATGCACAGGGTGAGGAAAAGCCAATCTTAGACCAAGCAAGGGTTAGGGAAAACTCACCAGTGAGACCTGTGAGACTGAAAGAAGTTGTCTGGAACCATAGAAGTAGAACCCGTCAGAGATCAATATCAAGAGAATTACTGCCAGGACCTAGTTTGTATACCTATGGTGGTGAACTAGCCAAGTCCAAGGTCCACAGGGCAGATGATCAGCATGAGATTAGTCAGGATCTCAGCACTGGCAGACACTGCTGTGCACAAGGACTTTCTTCTTTCTTGGAGATGCCTCGGTTCTCCCTTACGGCTTTCAAATAACTCGATCCAGATTATCAGTTCGACTGAGACAATTTTTCTTACTTAATGTCAATTTATTATGAAATTAATCCCATCTACAAGATATCTTCATGGCAACACATAGATTGGTGTTTGATTAACTCAGGTCTATGTGCTGGACACATAAAATCAAATATTAAACTATCATAGGGTTTGGGCTTGCGTTAGGCAAATTTGAGCAAGATCTAAGAAGGAGAGACTTTGAACTTAATTAGATGCTTAATTAGATGCTTTCAGGAAGTGGGGGCAGAGTAATTCTAGGACTGGGGTGATTGGGTGTCTCAATAAATCTTATCTTCAGTGAAGTTAAAGCTATAATGGTAAAGAAGGAGCAGCCACACATAGACAGGTCTGCTTTATCCAAGTACTCCCAGGGCAAGGGTTGGGATGAGAGCAGGTTATACACAAAGACCTAGCTGCCCCGGGTCTTCTGCATGGCTTGACCATGCTTGGTCATTTTGTTCACATTTTGTCTGTGGTCGGGCATTGTTAGGTTTTTTGGCACAGCTGAGAGACAAAGACGGAGATAAGAAAAAACCTTCATTATGGGCACAGGAGGCTGCTGGGGACTGCAAGGACCCTCAACAAAGATGAGCTGGGGAACAGCTTTTATGGAGTTGGGATGCAGGTGGAGCGCTTGGGTGGCTGTGGAGTCTTGGGATTGGAGAGCGCTTGGTGTACACACAAAAAGGGGGAAGGGAGTTTATTTCTGGAACTAGAAGAAGAACACAAAAGTCACTTTTGGAGAGACATGCTGCAGTTTTGGGGGTCCTGCTGCCAAGTTGGGCAGATGCCATGTTAGAGACAGCTAAGTCCCAGGCTGGCAGAGCCCATCAGATGTGATTATTGAGTGGCCTTCTTTTCTGTCTTCATCCATCAAGGTCACATCATTTTATGACTGATGTTCTGTAAAATTGTAAATGTTCAACAAGAGAACACCAAAACCTGGCAGTGAGTGCTTGGTTAGCCCAGAGCACCAATGCCCAGACAGCTCCCAGATGCCAGGGCATTTTCTGTCTCAACCTCTTTTTGGTCTCTGTCACTGAGAAGACCAAGGTCTGAGAAACTCACTACACAGTTTAATGGACAGAGTGATTATAAATCACTATCATCTTGTGGCCTCTACCACATTACTGAAAAATATACTTTTCTGAAAGGAAATCTTTTTTTTTCTGATTTAAAATTGTTCATTGCTGCCATATATCTACACATATAATTGCTAAATATACTTACTCATTTCAATACATATTTTTACCCTTTTCAATTTTCTGCGTGGATAACAGTATTTTCTGCAAATAATGACAGTCTTTTTTACGCTTTTATTTTTTCAATCATTACCTATTTTTCCAAATTTATTATGTGTAATATTTATAATTGCAATCATAGAAGACCTGTTTTTAAAAGAAGTTAAAATAAAGCAACAAGCATATTAAGTGCATTATATATGGTATTTTGATATCAGGGAAAGGATGAATGCACTACATGGGTTTCATTCATAAATCGAGCACTGTTTTATAGAATCCCAAATAAAACATGATAACTTTAAGACAATATTTTAAAAGATAGCTGTCATCTGCAACAGCCATAAATAAATGATAATGCCTTCTGTATTAAAACAGAAAAAAACAAGAGATTTTAAACTAAGAATGTGTACATTTGTCTGCAGAATTTGTCTTCATCTGAAGAGTTCAGTTGGCTTGACAATACTTCCACTAGGATCATCTTTTTTTTTTATTTTAAAGAGAATAGAACAAAACAAAACAAAGCAAAAGAAAAGAGAATAGAGTCAAACATAATATAGCATTTCAGAACAGAACACTGCAAGCTATACATGTTTTCAAAACATAACAACAGGAAATTAATAATGGTTACCCTAGTGTCTCTTGCTTTCTTCAAAACGGTTGTTCATACATTTACAGACAGTAAACTCAAACAAAACAAAGTAATATAAAACCAGATAAAACAAAAGAGCATTACAGGCCTTCAAGTCAGACAACAAGATACCAGCAATGGCTACCGCAGTGTCCCATTTTTCAAAAAAGCTGCTCCTATCTTCTTACATATTGCAATCAAATAGTAGGAAAGGGACTTAAACCAATCAAATCAAAGAACAAAAGCACCATTGGACTTCAGAACCTTTTCACCATATTTATCAGGAATTTTGTATCTTATTGAGTCTTTCAGTTTCTTACACTAGGGAGACGATGCAATGTTTACACATGTGTGTTTGGTTTATTTCACTTATGAGTATGCTCTCAAGTCACATCCATTTACCTATAAAAGCCTCCTTGTGGTCATTTTTTATAGCTGAATAGTACTCGATTGTATAAAAGTACCACATCTTCTTTATCCATTCCTCAATTGATGGGTATTTGGGTTGTTTCCAAGATTTGGCTATTACAAATTGTGCTGCTATAAACACGGGTGCACATATACCACTGTGTTAAGATGATTTCACTTCTTCTGGGAATATGCCCCGAAGCAGAACAGCTGGATCAAATGGGACTTCCAGTACTAGCTTTTTGAGAAACCTCCAGACTGACCTCCACAGTGGTTGCACCAGTCTGCACTCCCACCAACAGTGGAGAAGGGTTCCTTTTTCCCCACAGCCTCTCCAGCATTTATTGTTGGTGGTTTTCTTCATCCTGGCCATTCTTTCTGGAGTGAGATGAAATCTCAGAGGTGTTTTAATTTGCATTTCTCTAATGACCAATGATACTGAACATTTTTTCATGTATTTCTTGGCCATTCATATTTTTTCAGCTTAAAAGTGTGTTTTCATCTCAGATGCCCATTTCTGGATTGGGTCTCTGAATTTCGAGGGCCTGATATTTTTTAATTCTTTATATGTTCTAGATAGAAGACCTTTGTCTGAAGGGCAGTTGACTAAAATTTTTTCCCAATTTATGGGTTTTCTTTTTACTCTGTTGGAGATTTCTTTTGACGTGCAAAAACTTTTAACAAGACAAGATCCCAGTTGTTGATTCTGGGGAGGGTTTTTCGTGCAGTTTGACTTTTGTTCATGAATTCTCCACCTACCCCTATGTTTTCAAGATTTCTACCTACTTTGTTTTCCAGCAGATTTAGTGTTTCTGTTTTAATGTTTAGATCTTTGATCCATTTTTTACTTTAGTTTAGTGTATGGTGATACACTTGGGTCTAATTTTAGTTTTCAGCATATAGAAAGCCAGTTTTTCCAGCACCATTTATTAAAGAGGCTATCTTACTTCGAGTTAACATGTTTGGACCCTTTGTCAAAGATAAGGTGGCTGAGTGTGTTTGTACTTGGGGTTGTATCTTCTAATCTATTCCATTGATCCTCAGATCTATTTTGATGCCAGTGCCATGCTGATTTTATTACAGTAGCTTTGTAGTATAATTTCAAGTCTGGAATTGTGATGCCTCCTTTCCTGCCCTTGCTGCCCAGAAGTGCCTTTGCTATTCTAGGTCTCTTCTGGTTCCTGATGAATTTTAAGAATGATTTCTCTAGATCTGTGAGGTATGCTAATGGTATTTGGATGGGAATTGCATTAAATCTGTATAATAATTTTGGGAGAATGGCCATTTTCACAAGGTTTGTTCATCCTATCCATGAGCATGGAATGTCTTTCCATTTTCTGAGATCCTCTTCGATTTCTTTTTTCAGAGTACTGTAATTTTCATTGAATAGATCTTTTGCTTCCTTTTTTAGGCTGATTCCTAAGTATTTCATTTTTTTGGCTGCTATTGTAAAGGGTGTGGTTTCTCTTATTTCTCTCTCAGTGCTTTTGTTGTTTGTGTACAGGAATGCGACTGATTTCTGAGTATTGACTTTGTATCCAGCTACATTACTGAATTGGATTATGATATCCAGAAGTCTTTCTATGGAGTTTTGTGGGTCTTCTATGTAGAGTATCATGTCATCTGAAAATAGTGATAACTTAACTTCTTCATTTCTTATTCTTATTCCTTTTATTTCTGTCTCTTGTCTAATTGCTCTGGCTAATGTTTCCAGCGCTATATTGAATAGTAGTGGTGAGAGTGGACATCCTTGTCTTGTTCCCAATTTTAGAGTGAAAGCTTTCAGTTTTTGACCATTTAATGTGATACTGGCTGTTGGTTTGTCATAGATGGCTTTTATCAGATTGAGGTAAAGGCCATCTATTCCAATTTTCTGCAGGGTTCTTATCATGAAAGAGTGTTAGACTTTATCAAAAGCTTTTTCTGCATCTATTGAAATGACCATGTGGTTCTTGTTTTTGCTCTATTGATATGGTGTATTACATTTATTAATTTGCGTATGTTGAACCATCCTTGCATTCCTGGGATGAATCCCACTTGGTCATGGTGTATAATCTTCTTAATGACTTGCTGCATTCTGTTTGCCTGTATTTTATTGAGGATTTTTGCATCTATGTTCATTAGGGAGATTGGCCTGTAGTTCTCTTCCTTGGTTGGGTCTTTCTCTGGTTTTGGTATTAGGGTAATACTTGCTTCTAGGAATGATTTAGGGAGACTTCCTTCCCTTTCAATTTCATTGAAGAGTTTGAGGAGTATTGGCATTAAGTCTTCCTTGAATTTCTTGTAGAACTCAGCTGTGAATCCATCAGGACCGGGACTTTTCTTGGTTGATAAGGTTCTAATTACATTTTCGATTCCATTAACTGAAATTAGATTATTCAGTAGTTTTACATCTTCTTGGTCCAGTTTTGGTAATTGATATGTTTCTAGAAATCTGTCCATTTCTTCGGTGTTTTCGAACCTATGAGAGTAAAGGTTTTTGAAATAGGTATTGATGATCTTCTGTATTTCCACAGAGTCTGCAGTGATTTCACCCTTTTCATTCCTTATTGCATGGATTTGAGTTTTCTCTTTCCTTTTTTTAATAAGGTTGGCTAGCGGCTTATCAATTTTATTTATTCTTTCAAAGAACCAACTCTTCGATTCATTGATTCTTTGTATTGTTTTTTTAGTCTGAATTGCATTAATTTCTGCTCTGATCTTTACAGTTTCCTCCCTTCTTTTGGCTTTGGGTTGGGCTTGTTCTTCTTTTTCTAGATGTTTCAAGTGTAATATCAGGTTGTTTATTTGAGTTCGTTCCATTTTCCAGATGTGGGAATTCACCACAATGAATTTCCCTCTAAGGACTGCTTTCATTGCATCCCACAGATTCCGGCAAGTTGTATTTGTAATTTCATTTGCTTGTAGATATTGTTTAATTTCTTCTTTAATTTCCTCTGTGACCCACTGATTGTTCAGGAGTGTGCTATTTAATTTCCATGTGTTTATGGACTTTTTGCAATTTCTTTTCTCATTAAATTCCAGTTTGATGGTACTGTGATCAGATAGTATGCATGGGATAATTTCAATTCCTTTGCATTTATTTAAGCATGTTCTATGGGCCAATATATGGTCTATTCTAGAGAATGTACCATGTGAAGCTGAGAAGAATGTATACTCTGATATTGTTGGGTGGAAAACTCTGTAGACGTCTACCAGGTCCATTTTTTCACAGGTTTAATTCAGTTCTGTTATTTCTTTGCTGGTTTTCTGTCTAGTTGATCTGTCTCTTTGAGTCAAGGGTGTGTTAAGGTCTCCTGTTATAATTGTGTTATTGGTTATTTGATTTTTCTTTTCTATTAATATTTGTTTTATATAGTTGGGTGCTCCCATATTTGGTGCATATATATTTAAGATTGTTATTTTTTCCTCTTGGAGTTTTCCCATAACCAGTATGTAGTGACCTTCTTTATCTCTTTTGACCATTATTTGTTTGAAGTTCACATCATCCGCAAACAGAATAGCTACTCCTGCTTTTTTCTGGGTTCCTGTTGCATGGAGTATTGTTTT
>RJWT010002015.1:0-43454 GCA_004365215.1 Cuniculus paca | reverse complement strand
TTCGACTCGAAGGATGTTACAAAGGGATTCTTGGAAAATCAGTTTGCTCCACTGAGAATCTGTGGAACCCATTCCACACATTAGAACATTGCAGCTTCTTATGGATTTTAACAGATGTTCCAAAATCTCTTCTAAGAAAATTCAGGTGTACAGAGTGAGTTAGTATCTTCCTTTTAACTCAGTCAATATACTAGTATTTTTAGAGAGAAATAAAAGAGACATAATGTTCTCAAATCTCTTAGATCTATTGAAGTATACTGTACCAATACTTGCTATGGTAGCTATAGATTATTCATTTTTTTATGGATATCTACAGTTTATCAAGCACAATTCTAGGTCTTATTGCACAGCAATGATCCAAGCAGACAAACACATCTTTGTGGAGTTTCACAAGAAATGGACAATAAGCAAATTAACAAATAAATAAAAATATATTAACAAATAAAAAAATATTATTATGAAAAATGCTATAAACAATATAAAACAGGCTAAAAAGGCAGTGATACCTCCAAACTTAACCTCTCAGAGGCAATGAAAGTTCTTTGAGAGCAAAATCTATGTCTTGTTTACCCTAAGACCCTTGGAGTCTGATGAAATACTTTGTATGGAGCAGGTGTGCCCTTTTTAAAAGTAGTTGAATTAACTCTAAATTCATAAAAATAAGACATCAACTGAAGCAGGAACTTTGAAAGAAGGATTAGAAATTCACCAAGAAAGCTTAAAATCCTTGGCAATCAAAATTCTAATGCAAATGGCAAGCTGCACAGAGAAAGCATTTAAAATTGCTCTCTGCCAAAGGATGGAGCATCCATCCTGATCAGAGCACTGAACAAAAGGAATCTCATCTGTGTAGGTCTCCACACACTCTGCCCATTAGAAGGAAGAGGGCATAGGCTCCACTTTGATTCAGATTTATTAAGGCAGGACACAATTGCTTCATTACTGCTGTATTTGAGAGAGATTCAGGATGAAACCTTGGTGTTAAAAGCTAGTCGATGCTAGACTTTTAGCTGCTCCAAAGAAGTTAACAGAGATATCAAGTGGAGAAACAAGTCATCCTCCCATGAACTCAAGCTGCTGAGCCAGTATCCTTACCTGCGCATCAATGCACATTAACAGGGATAAGCAGAGAAAGGTCAGAGGTCCAAGGAAGAGGTACTAGGTTATTTATTTCTTTACATTGTTGGTATTGGCTCCTCTAAACATGTTTATTAGAGAAAGAAATGTGTGGGTGGTTTTTACAGTTCTTAATTATAATAAAATTCTGTGTTTGAGTCACACTGGTCTCTTTATATAGTTAAAAACAACAACCCCTCCCACAAAAAAAGGGCACTGTCCACTGAGGAGAGATAAATTTTTGCAAAAGCATTAACTAGGGTAATATTTATATTGTGCTGTTAACAGAAATTGTTTATTACAGTATAGGTTTCCCATTTATTAGGATCATTGGTAGGAAATAACACCTTTACTTTTACCAGCCAATCTGATATCACAGACAGAGGACTAGGACCCTGCATGAGCTCACTCATGCACTGGCTTTGGGACAGCTGGTTTTATGGTCACAACTAGATTTCAATTTTGGCTTCTTCTCTTACTGCATGAGCTTGGGCTAATCACCCATCTTCTCTGGGCTTCCCTGCTTTGCTCCTTGAAATGAAGGTGAAAATACAGACTTCAAAATTTTTATGACAACTAAACAGCAACATGTGTTAATCTGCTGAACCTCCCATAACAAAATACCATTGACTGGTTGGCCTAAACAACAAGAAGCCTTTTTTCCGTGGTCCTGAAGGTTAGAAACCCAAGATCAGTGTGCCAGTAGAATTGGATTTCATCGAGGTCTCTTTGACTTGCAGGTGGCCATCCTCTTGGTGCTTTTTTATGATTCCCTCTCTTGCACTTGTGTCCCTGGTATCTCTTACTATTTAATAAGGATGTCAGATGTATTGGATTAGGCTCTATTCTTACGGCCTCTCTTTAATTTAATGACCTCTTTAAAGATAACATCTCCAAATACAATTACATTCTATGAGCTGGGACTTGAATATTTGAATTTTGAGAAATCACAATTCAGTTCATAAAATAATGTTTACAAGATACTCAATAAATATGAGATTCCTCCTGTATTAACTTTCCCATTACTAGAACAAAGTACCTGACACCTGCAACTTACAGGAGAAGTTTATTTGGCTTACAGTTTCAAATGAGCGCAGTCCAAACTTGGCTGGCTCTAAGGCAGAAACATATGAATGAAGGGCCTGGTGGAAGATAACAGCTCATCGCATGACAGCCAGGAACAAGAATACACCCTTCCAGGTCGTATTCCCAGTGACTCACTTCCAGCCAGTCCCCCACTTCCTGACAGAACATTCAGCTGTGAACTCGCCAGTGGACTAATCCACTGATGAGTGCAGCACCCTCACAACCCAAGTACCTTGCAAAAGCCCCACCTTTGAATCCGTGAGACTTTTGGGGGACATTTTAGATGTTAACCAGAGCACCATCCACCCTTCCCTTAATTTGTGAAATTAGGAGTTGGCCTAGATTGTCAGGTTTCAAAACCTGACCATAGATTTCTGAGGGTCAACAAGAAACTTTCAGAGCTTTTATGAAATCAGAGTCATTTTCGCAATAATACCAAGACATTATTTGCCTTTTTTTCAGTGTTGACTTTGGCACTAGTGACATTTAAATAAATAATAAAACCACTGGTCCCTTAGATTTGATAAATCAAGTCAGTGGCACCAAACTTTATTGTCTTCAATATCATTCACTTTCAGTTGTAACAAATAAAGATAACACCAGTTTCACTGGAGTGTACTTGACGAGGCACAGTTATTTACTTCTTTTGTTAATGCTTTGTGTGGTGAGACGAGGTGCTCACATAAGTACGTCTGCTGCCTATCAAAGAACGGTGGTGGTTTCAAGGAAAAGCCTTTGTGTGGTTAAGTTGTAAGACGATGCTGCCCCATTTTCATGGAGTACCAGTTTACTGGTAAGACTTACAAATTTGATTTGAGGAAGTTTGACTTGTAGAAAAACTGATTATTGAAACTTTGGTATTTAATAACATTTTCTTAAAAATGAACTAGTAGGGCTCTCAATTCAAGGAGAAAGAATATGTTTTTCAGTGTTTACTCCCAATTATAAAAGTGGAGCTTTCAGGTAAAAATGGAAATTTTGAAAAATTTTGTGTCTGCCATCATGAGCTAACAGATTCCTAGTGCTTAGTTTCCTGATTTAACCAGTGGTGATAATTAAAGCTATGATTTTTTTGCTGAAATTTGCAAGATCTGCATAACTCAGTGAAACAGTGTTTTCCAAATGATTGGTGCATGCCTTTACAAAATTGTGCATGCACAAAAGATTCATTCAAAATACAAATAGATCAATAGATTTTAAAGCAAAAGTTTATTGATTTGATTTCATATTCTATATCTTATTGAAGTTTGTTGTAGTATCAAAGAAAAATATCTACAATTATCTGAGCATTGAAATATACTTCTCTCTTTCAACTACATATCTGCGTGAGGCAAAATACTTGAATCAAAACAAGGTATCATAACATGCTGAGTGCAGACACAGGTAGCAGAACTCAGCTTTCTTCTATTAACCAAGACATTATTTTACAAAAATATAAATTATGCCACTATTCTCAGTTCACTTTTTTTGGTATATTACTGTATGATGGCAGATTATTTTAAATAATATACATTTTTAAAACTTCTATTATAGCAGATAAATATAAATGTAACCCTCATAAATATCTTTAGAGTTTTTAGTTTTTAAGAATATAAATGCTTCCTGATCCTCTTCTCCCCAGCCATTAAAATTACTGATAATTGCTAACTTAGATCAGTGTTTCCCAAGGCACAGGACATACACACTGCTTGAGATGGCTCTGTTAGGAACACATATAAACTCTTTATTTATATATTTAATTTTTATAATTATGAATTTAACTTATGGTAAATGGTTCTGATTTTCCATTTTTACAGTTTTAAAAGTTGATTACACATTTACTTACACTAAAAATCAATTTAATGGAAACACATAGATATGGTAAAAATTGTAATGATTGTATGTGAATGAATGAAGTGGGAGAAAACTTGGTGCTCAGAATACATCTTTAAAAGCATATGTTACACTGGGTTATTTTTTCTATTTTGAGCCTTCACAATCAACATTTTTACAAATTGACCTGAAGAAATAGAATACACTCCGATAAAAAATTATTATCCATCAAATGAGACCCTAAAATTCTATTTGAGGCCTGGATATTTTAGTTTGACTATCAACAGTAACTATTTGAAGACTTCATTCTGGGTTGGGTAGACATAGTTTAGATACACAAGTAGTATTATGGGGCAAAGTAGAAAACATTACAGTATTTGACGTACTCTCATCATCTACCTAGTAGCAATGTCAAACTCCAGGCTTCATTTAAACAAGAAAACACCCGAACCCACGTTATGTGGACATTGACTCCTACCTCTGTTCACTTTCTAACTCCATAGAAAGTGGCCCTGGAGCCAGTGTAAAGATGCAGGATGATTTAGGGGCAGACTGCTGAAGCCAGCATCTGGAGGCCTGAGTTCTTTCCCTGATGGTGGCCCAAAACATTGGTTTGATATTGATGCCTTCAGCACATCTCTCAAGCACTCCAGTCTTGCTTTCCTTATCTGAACAACTAGAAGTTGACCTAAATAATCTTCCAGCTCAAATACCCTGACTACAACAGCCATGGCTCCAACAGGCTCTCTAGGGCCCTCCCTAGGGAAGAGAGCATCCGGCCTCACAGGAAGCAGCACTGAGGCTGCTGAACGCCTGGCTCTGTCTGTACAGACATAGAGTCCATTTCCATTCAAACTGTGTTATTTTATCTTAATCTGTGCCTCTGCAATGGTAGTGAGACTTAACATAATTAAAAGCAGGGGGTGGACACATCAGATGGGTGACAAGACATGGCTGCTGAGCCCTAGGAACTGTGAATTCTAATCTTGGTTCTGCCACTGTCTCAGGGCACATCGTGTACCCTTTCTAAAACCTAGGCAGTTTCCGGACAACATCGTTAGCCTATCTCAAAGGACTGTTGTGAGAAATAATTTACAAAAATAGCAGTGTAAAAGAGTTTGCAAAATGAAGTGCTAAACTGAAACTTAGGAAACATGCTGAGTATTCATACCCTGTCCAACTAACTAATAAACATAAAGTTGCTATTAGTTCAAAAGTCCTTAAGAATATAACTACTTAATCAATATGAGGCCAGCAGCCTGACAAATTATCATGAAGCCACAAGCCTAATACCTAAAAGAAACTAAATTTGTGCTTAACAGAAATTGGACCGTGGGCAAGACAATTTCTGGAGTTTTAAAATCCAACTCACGAAACTAGAACCACGTTACATAATTTCAAGGCCACGTGTACTTAATGGTCAAGTTCATAATGGTACCACATATTACTAAAATTAAGAGTAAGTTTGAAAAGACTAACAGAAATGTTTGGGGGAACACACAAAATTTTTAATTCTATTTAAGATTGACATATAAACTCTGCTTTTTAAAGGATTTGAAAAGATACTTTACAAATGGAGTAGCATTGCTGTTATTACTCTAAATTTTTTAATGGTGCCATTTAAACTAGGTAATTTAAGATCAAGATTGGAGAAAGAGAAGCTTATTTTGATGTTCATTTCTCTTTTTTCTAAGTCCTATACAAGACAGTTTAGCAGAATTGCAATGCAGAGGTTGATGGGAAGGTGTCTGTATGCTCACACGTATCCACATATGTGTACCACACCCACACAGAAGTCAGAAAGATAGCTGGAATAGTCACACTAGACCTCTCCTGAGATTTGTGGCCAGTCATTCCTCTGGTAGCTTCTGAGTCTACTTTTCTGCTCACTTTTCCTCAGTAAGAAAATTAGCCACATTTGTTTTCAAGGTAGCCTGCTTAAAGTAAGTGCTGTAATTCTGGTATAGCAAAAGACCTGAATAAATAAATGATAAGAGTTTTTGTCACTTGTGTATTTCTGGGGACTCCCTTTCTGCCAACCTAACACATCTTGCAAACTTTGCAACAGTATGTCCTCCTTGGGCAAGTAGAAGTTTTCCATGACTGCCCCATGTTCCTTTGCTGGATCTAAGGATTTAATGATGGTCAGATTTCTTGTCTGATTTCCATGGAGTTAAATTAAAGGACTGTCTGTCACTGTCTTGTCTCTTGAGGCAGCAAGAAATGACAACTCTACTGAGACCCTTTTGAAGGGATAGAAACTTTTTCACTAGAACAAGCCAATATGAATATTTCTTATTTCACAATAAGTGGAATAAGTCAATGAAGTCAATAAAATATTAATGGCTGCAGAGATTTAAAGTCCCCAAACCAAAAAGTCTATTCCAGACTTCCACTTCCTAGTTTTCCCTTTGGAGCACTTTGGATCCACAGATAAATGTAATTCAACAAAACAAACTTGAAATGAGTTATCCCGTAGTCTGGGCCTAGTGAGCACAGGCTTACTGCACAGTGTCAACTTCTTTCCCATTATTCTACTGCAGGTCCTGAAAAATAAAAATCCTACATAATTTACAAGCCCATGGCAAAAGAACTCAGAGAGAAGAGACAGAATTGGGAGGAAAGAATAAGCTAAAAGTCTTTGATTATCAACAGGAAATAACTGAGACAAGGCCACAGGTGATGGGTATGCTCACTGACCTTTCTGTGGAAATATTTGTTCCATTATGGATGTTAAACAAAGATGAGTTTAATGGCTGTTACTTTGACATTACTTGTTGGAATCTAAAACTATGTCAGAGGTTGGGCTAAAATATAGACAAGAGATAGAACTTCCATTTCCACCCAACCCCATCCACCAATGCTTTCCCTTCTCTTTTGAAACTATATAACTTACAAATTAGAATTTACTTCCTTGAGAATTGAAAAATAATAAAATAAGATTAATGTGAAGTCCACTAAACTGCACCAAACTAAATATCTGATCATAATTTACCAGAATTAGAATAATGTGCTCACATATGATTTTTTAAAGGAGCTCCTAAGCATATTGAGTTGTGCTGGAAGGTGGGGAAAATAAGTAGGTCTCTGGGGTGGTTTTGTCCCTTGTTTGTCAGACAGTTTTACAGCAACAATTGTATCAAACCACCCCTCTTCCATAAAAAAAAGTCAAAATCAAAGAAAGAATCTGTACAAGTTAGGAAATTGAATGTTTATTTTTGCTGTTGTTTTCATACTAAATAGGAATAGGAAAGAAATCTTTCACTCAACAGCTGCATCTAATTTAATATGAAGTTCTACAAAGAGGAGTGAACAGGATGTGGTGAGAACTATTAAACATGGATGCTAATATTTTGCAAGGCATCTGGTACTGTTCCACCACCTAGATATCTGAGAATCAAATTAGCAGATTCAATTCTGCCAAAGTTATCAAATTATTTGTCAAAAGGATTTTGCAAAGCAGACTCCTCCTTTCCAACATCTGCTCTACCGATGCAGTGAGGATGCAAGATGACCATCTATTTGATTTGTTGAGATGGTACATTTACCAGTTGCTGGTCTGGTTGAATACTGCACCTGTTACCATAAAAGGCTGCAATCATCGAATCAGTCAACAGAGAACTTTAACAAACTAGTGCACCATTAGGTCCATATAGAAGTGATTTACATATTTGATTTGAATTGTAAAATGTTGAATTGGAAGATATTAACATATTTTGTAAATATGCTAAAAATATTGGAGCCCATATGTTATGATTTTAAGTGAAGACCCTCAAACTCCACTTGCAAGTAAATGCAATATATTTTATCTTATTTTCTTTCTTTTTCCTTTATTGCCATGAAAGGACAAGTCTTACTCTGATGATATATTCAGACCCATTTAATATATTTAATCCTAGAAAATTTGGTAGTTCTAATTTTTCTTTTCATCCTTGCTATACTACTGGATTCAGATGACAGGGCAATGGGCAAAATCTATTAGGAAAAATAAAAGAGAGAGAGAGAGAGAGAGAGAGAGAGAGAGAGAGCGCCAGTCAAAATGGAAGTTGCCAATGTCTCAAAAGAGCTAAGGAGTGAATGATTACATATTTGTCTGGAATCTGTGTACTTTGGCTTTTGTTTATAAGAATTTCTCTTCCCTGTAACGAAAATGAAATCTGGAGCTCCAAAGTGCCTCTACCATCCTGGACTCAAAGACAAGGGACTGGAAGCTGACCAGTGAGGATGTGGCTTGTGTCGCTCAAATTTATGACAGTGCATCTGTTGTGAGTGGTGTTTGAATGAAGTCCAGGAACTCTTCCGTCAGCCGCATCCATATGCTATGCATGTGTTCACTGCTACGCACATTTTTTAAATTTAGCTCTTGTGGGTACATGTTCTACACTTTTCCCCTGTATGTGATTTTTTTTTAAATATGCTTTAGAAAATATACACAATCTTTCAGAGTCTTTGCTGACTCACTGCGGTTTCTTGGAACGTTTTCCTTTCGAAAACCCTAATTTAAGTAGTCAAAAGTGTACAACAAAAGCTAGCCTTAGTCTACTAGGATTAAAAACTACTGCTTAGGCTAAACTAACTGTGATGCCCTGTCAGAAAGCTTATTATTGATTTGTTTTTTCTGCCCAGAAGCAAACTTCAGCTCTTCTTGATGGACTGCAATATGGAGAGACAGGATAGGAAAACAATTGCTCTGGCCCATTTGGGGCCATCTTATGTTAGGCTCCCAGCCATATCTCATTGTAAAGTTTAGTCAGAGGACAACATAGGTTTCAGTACTACAGCTGTCAGTCTGACACCCTAGGAAGTATCTGCCTATAACCCTTAATTTAGGAATCAAAGATTTAGACATTTTTGATTTAAAAATTCAAGCAACTATGTTATCCAGCAGATTAACTTCCATTGCTCATTTTTCCACTGGCTGAGTAGTGAATCAAAAGTCATCACTGGGGTCACGCATTCTGGAAACAAAATAAAAAATCCATCAGCAGGCTACAGCTTTCCTGGAGGCTTGAATTTCATCTGACTGACATTTAGTGATTACATTTTATCTTCTTCTTTACACTTTGAATCATTATTATTATTATTATTGTTATTCTTTTGATATTTATAAATATGTTCTTATTTAGCATTTAAATGCATGTTTTCAAAATGTTCAATTTAATTTTTCCTTTATCTTGAAATCAGTTGTGTTTTTCTTCTAGAGACAGGTAAGACAGAGATATAAATGCTTTCATCTCACTTATAAGTCCCTGAGGACCAGGAGTATACATTCTTTCATTTTGATTTTTTTTCTCTTATCTAACTCTGCCTGTGTACAGCATCGACTGTCCTATTCATACAGGAATGGGCTTCTAGGGGGAAGGTTGGTTTGCTTTTTGAGGTTTGTTTGTTTGTTTTTTGTTGTTGTTGTTTTGTTTTTTTGGGTTTTTTTGCTTGTTTGTGGTGCTGGGAATCAAACCCAGGGCCTTACGGATGCTATGTAAGTGCTGTACTTCTGAGATGCATATTCCTCCAGCCCCAGGAAGCATTCTTAATTGGCTGTATTTCCTTCTGTCATTAACAAGCATAAGATTTGGATAACAATATTAATAGCTTCCAAAGCAATTTTCCTCTAATTGCTTAAGTCATTCAAAAAATACATCTAATCATATGATATAAAATACAGAATTTATATTTTTAATATGTATTTGGATTCTTTTCTGCTTTGAGGTACCCTTTAAAAGACAAACTGCGTCATATCTTTCGAAGTAATTAATGTTATTGGAAAAGCTCACACTTTTAGAGTGGTTGACAGCAAAATAATTAGATGACAGTAACATACTAAATTCAGGGAATTCAACCCATAAAATAAGTTAGTTTGGAGTATTCTATCGAACAAAACATCTAAATATTTCACAGTCAGCCAATTTTATCACCATCATGTGGTTAGCTATGAATTAAGGAAAAGAAAAATAATTACCAAGAAATAGCATGATAAGGCATATTTCTGGATGTCTTCCTTAAGGAAGAGTTACCCTCTATTTAATCTAGCTGATATCTTCAGGGTTACTGCAATTGATCAAATGATGAAGGAAAAACTATTAAAGGATTTTACCCAAGGCTGAGAATCATTGAGAACTAACACTCTGAGACAGAAGTTTAATGCAACACTTACTCCATGAATCTCTCTTAAGGCTACTATATGAATCCAATCACTTTGAAAGAAACATTCAAAGTAGCAGGAAACATCAAATGCCCAACTAATAGTTGCTGTAGGGTCTAGTGACTCCTCTCATGTTCTTCCTTCCTTGTACACAAAACCGTAATGTGCACATTAACAGTCCCAGCTACCTCCTCTGGTCCTGGGTGCATCAGTAGTGCTTTGTAATCTGCTGTGATGGGGATCAGAGAATGGAGTTATAGTTTGTTTGAAAATCTTATTGTTCAGCTAGAAAAATCACATCTGGTTAGAAACTGTTCTTCCTTGCTCTATCTTTTCTCCCAAATTTTTCTCATTCACCCGCATTGTCTCTAGGTCTATAGCTACTGGCTGTTTTCATACCCTCCTTATCCTGTACTGCTGCAGTACCCATCTCTAACCTACTTCTCCACTTTACTCTCCACAATACTGCCAAACAGATATGTTCAATTTTCAATTTTGAAATAAGTTTAGACTTACAGAGAAGTAGCAAAATCAATAAGAGCTTCCATATGCCATTCATCCAGCTTGCCCTAATATTAATCTCTTACATGACCACTATACAATTATGGAAGAATTTTTGTTAATATTATTTTTAGTTGACAAGTCATAATTATATATGCTTATAGGTACAGTGATATTTGGTGTAAGTATATGATGTGGGATGATTAAATCAGGCTAATTAACATATATATCACCTCATTTATTTTTTTGATGTATGATATTCAAAATTGTTATTAGTTATTTTAAAACATATAAAACATTATTAACCATAGTGACTTTGCTATTCAATAAATCTGAAAATTTATTCTTCCTGACTAAAACTGACCAACAATTTCCCATTTTCTACCCCCACTCCATGTGGAGTGCATAATCAGCCCCTAATAATTAACATTCTACTTCTTCCTGTGACTTCAAAATTATTGTTAAATTTTTTCCCAGTGTATGTTTGCAATATATAATAAATCAATTCATTGTGAGGTATTGGCACATATACATACAGCATCTTGATCCTTTTTTACTTTATCTTTCCCTCTCCCTCCCTCTCATCTCCCATCTCCAGAGCCCTTTGCCAGCTCCACAAAGTCTATCTCCCTATTTCCTATCATCTTGATTTTCTCTTCAAATTATTCACTTTGGGTTTCACACATATGAGAAACCATGTGGTATTTTACCATCTGTGTCTGACTTACTTTACTTTGCATTATACAGTTCTATTTTATTAGACTGTGCATATAAGTGAGATTATACAGTATTTGTCTTTTTGTGCCTGGCTTATATCATTTAGGTTAATGTCCTCCAGGTTCATCCATATTGTCATAAAAAAGGATTTCTTTCTTTTTTAAGGCATTTTAGTATTCAGTTGTGTATACAAACCACATTTTCTATTTGTGTACACTCACAGATGTACACGACTTGGTTCCATGACTTGGCTATTATGAATAATGCTACAGTGAACTCAGGAGTACAGACATTTCCATAACAAATTGATTTTGTTTCGCTGCCCATAAATGGGAGTGTCGGATTATGTGGTAGTTCTACTTATGTGAAAATTTCACATCATTTTTTTAGTGATTGCACTAGTTTACACTCCCACCAACAACGTACAAGTGTTTCTTTTTCTTTGCCCCTTTGCTAACATTTATATTCCATCTTTTTGTCAATAGTCTAACAGTGTCTTAGTTACATTTCTCTCATTGCTGGGACAAAATTCCCAATTCCCAAAAAAAAAGGAAGGAAAGGTTTATTTAGCTCACTGTTTGCGGAAGTTTCAGTCCATATTCAACTGGCTCCAAGGCAGGGTGGCATGACACAGAGGCAACACTTCAAGGCAGCAGCCAGCAAAAGCAGCCAGAGCAAAAGCCTCCAGAACAAGCCTCTTCTCCTCCCGCATATTGTAAGCAGGCACACACACCCCCACCCTGCCCAGGGCCTGAGAAACATCACACCACCTCTGTGCCCTCCTTTTGCACAGGCTGAGAATATTTACAAAGTGAGGTTCCTGGTTCCCTGCTGAGTCTCTTAGTTAAATTTCTAAACTTCTCAAGTTGACACAATGTATCAACCATAACAAACAGGTTTGAAGCCGTTTCTCATTGTGGCTTTAACTTTCATTTCCTGGATGACTTGTGATGCTAAGCATTTTTTCATAAAATTGTTGGCCCTTTGTAGGTCTTCTTTTAAGAAATTTCCATTGAGAAAGGTCCATTGCCCATTTTAAAATCATGTTACTTGAATTTTTGTTGTTGCATTTCTTATACATTCTGTATATTAACCCTTCCTAAATGAGTGGTTTGCAAATGTTTTCTCATTCTGTGGATTGTCTGTTATCTTTTTCACTTCTTTCCTTTGTTGTATGAAAACCTTTTAGTTTGATGCAGTTCCACTTGCATAGTTGTCCTTGAGTTACCTGTGCTTTTAAGGGGTGTATTAAAATGATAGTTGTAGAAGTAGGAGTTGGAGTTGGAGTTAGAGTAGGAGTAGGAGTAGAAGCAGTAACAATCACCCAGACCAAGGTGGTGGCACTTTTTCTCTGTTTTCTTATAGGTTAGAGGTTCAGGTCTTAAATTTAAGTCTTTAATCCATTTTGACTTCATTTTTGCTTATATTGTGAGATAAGGATCAAGTTTCCTTCCTCTGAATATGTATATTCAAGACCATTTACTGAAGAAAGGTCCTTTCTATTGTGTTCTCAGTACTTTTGTTGACAATCAACTGACTATAAATGTGTGGCTTTATTTCTGGGCTTTCTATCCTGTTTCACTGGTCAGTATTTGTTCTTATGCCAGTATCATGCTATTTTGATTGAAAAGATTATAATACATTTTAGCAGGGAATGTGATGACTGCAACTTTGTTCTTTTTTACTCAAGAACATTTTGGCTATTTGGGGGTCTTATTTCATTCAATTTTAACTTAAATATTTTTTTCTTTATTGTGAAAAAACATTGATATTTTGATAGTGATTTCTTTGAATCTGTAGATAATTTTGGAAAACATAGATATTTTATGATATTAATTTTAAAAGTCTATCAACAAAGAATATCTTCCCATTTGTGGTGGTTTTTTTTCAATTTCCTTTGTTACTATTTTATATTTTCATTGTGTAGGTCTTTTACCACCTTCATTAAATTTACCCCCACTATTTTATTTTGTTGTTATAATTGAGATTTTTTCTTATTTTTTGTTCTAGAAAGTTTGTTTCTAATGTATAGAATTGATACTGATTTTACATTCTGCAGCTTTACTGAAATTATTAGTTCTGAGTTTTTTGATGAAATTTTTAGGGTTTTCTATACCTAAGATACATTATCAGCAAACAGAAGCAATTTTACCTATTCTTTTTCTGTTAGTATGTCTTTTATTTTTGTCTTTTGTCTAATTTCTCTGGCTAGGACATCCAGTACTATGTTGAAAAGAAGTAGAAATGTGAGAATATTTATCTTGTCCCTGACCTTAAAGGAAAAGTCTCAACTTACCACTGTTGAGTATGATATTACCTTTGGAATTGTTTTACATAGCCATTAATGTGTTGAGGTATGTTTCATTTACACCTAATCTGAATATCTAACATGAAAGGGTGTTTAATTTTGTGACATGTTTTTCTGCATCTAGTGAGGGGACCTATGATTTTCACCCTTCATTTTGTTAATGTGTGTGTCACATTGATTTGTGTACGTTGGGCCATGTTTGCATCTCAGGAACAAATCTCACTCAACTGTGCTGAATTATTCTTTTAATTTGTTGTTGAATTTAGATTGCTACTATTTTGCTGATAACTTTTGCATATATGTACATCACAGATATCATCTTCCTTTAGTATCAGGGTAATACTGTCCTCATAAAATGAGTCTGGAAGTATTCTCTGTGCTTCAAATTTTTGGAAGAGTTTGAGAAGGATTGGTATTAGTTCTTCAAAAGTTTAGTATAGTTCATTTGAAAGCCATTTGATCCTGGACTTTTTTTGATTGAAGACTTTTTAAAATTACCAATTCAGGAAGAGAACAAGAAGTGAACAAGAAGCAGGCCCTTCCTGCGAATCAGCGCCATGCATGGGTCACTAAGGGGACAGCCGGACGCCAGCCTTTTCCCTTGAGTCAGCACCATTCATGAACTGTGAGGGAAAGGAACAAAAAGTGAACAATAAGCAAGCCCTCCCTGCAAATTGGCGCCATGCACAGGCCGCTGAGGGGTCAGCCAGATGCCAGGCCCCTTCGGTGCACCAGCTAGGAAACAAGAAGAGCCAAAACCCCACTCCTCACCCCACCCCTATCATAAGTGAACAATTGATCCAAAGAAACACATGCTGTGATGATAGCTATTGAGATAAAATACAATTTAAGGCTTGTAGTGTTTAGTGTTTCACTGACTTTTCAGGTCTAAAGCCAGTAGACAGATCATCTATTCAGAGGATAACAATACACAATGTAGCATCTATGGGGGATCTCCTTCTGAAGATGGTAGCCATTGTTAATTCCCTATTATCTTGTTTTGAAGTCCTGTATCATTTTCATTGTTTTGTTGGGTTGGGTTTTATTCTGTTTTGTTTGATTTTATTATATCCAGTGGCATGAACAGCTATTTCAAAGATTACAAGATCTATTATGGTAACCGTTTTGGATTTACTATTATCTTGTTTTGAAGTCCTTTATTGCACTCATTGTTTTGTTTTTATTGGTTCTTATCTGTTCTGTTTTGTTTGATCTTTACTATTTTCGAGTGTATGGACAGCTATTCTGAAAATGAGAAGCATTATGGTAACCATTGTTGATTTCCTGTTGTCTTGAAGTCCTGTGTCACTTACACTGGTTTGTTTTGATTGACTTTGTTCTGTTTTATTTTGCATTGCTCTATTCTCTTTAAAACAAAAAATTATAAATAAATAAATAAATAAATAAATAAATAAATAAATAAATAAAATTACCAATTCAATCTCTTTACTTATTGTTTGTTCAGATTTTCTATTTCTTCATAATCCCATCTTGGTTTATAGAGTGTCTAGAAAGTTATCTGTTTCTTCTTAGTATCTAATTTGTTGACATATAATTATTCATAGTAATTTCTTATGACCCTTTGTATCTCTGTGTTATCTGTTACAACACCTCTGTTTTCATTTCTGACGTTATATATGATTCTTCTCCATTTCCATCTATTTTCCTCTAAATGGCATGGTTTCATTCTTCTGTATGGCTGAATAAAACTCTAGTATACATACCATTTTTTATCCATCTGTTTGACAGACACTTAAGCAGATTTCACATCTTGGTTGTTATGAATAATGTTGCAATAAACATGAGTATGCTAGTGTCTCTTTTTCTTTGATAACTTAATTTCCTTAGGGCCTATACCCAGGGATTGTCTAGCTATATATCATATGGAAATTCTATTTTTTGTTTTTTGAGGAATTTTCATACTGTTTTTCAAAATGACTATATTAATTTACATTCCCACAAACAGTGCATAAGTTTTCATTTTATGTGATCCACCTATTGTTCTGGAACAGGTTTGATTTCCACATATTTCTCAATATTCCAAGATTTCTGGCATTGCTGATTTCTAGTTTCATGCCATTGTGTTAGAAATAGATACCTGCTATGTTAATCATCTAAAACTTATTAAGGCTACTTTTGTGGCTAAACACATGGTCTATCCTAAAAAATGTGTGCTTGAGAATAATGTATATTCTGTTATCGGTTAGAGTGTTCTGTATATTTCTTTTAGGCCTTTTTATAGTGTAAGTTCAATGTGTCCTTATTTATTTTCTGTCTAGTTGATCTATCATTGTTGAAGTGAGCTAGCAAGGTCCCCTATTATCATCGTACTGCAGTTGCTCTCTCCCTTCAGACCATTTAGTAATTGCTTTATATACTTAAGCACTCTGATGTTATATTCATACATATATGATATATGTAGATTTGTATTTATATATTTTATATTCTCTCGATGAACTGACCTCTTCATCATTATATAATGACCTTTTTTTCTCTTTTGACAATTTTTGACTTAAAAATCTGATCTTTTTCTGATAGAAATATAAACACTTCTTATCTCTTTTGGTTTCTATTTGTGTGGACTATCTTCCCATCCCTCCACTTTCAGTCTGTGTCTTTATTAGTGAAGTTAGTCTTATAGAAAGTATGTGGTTTAGTCTTGTTTGTTTGTCCATTTAGTCGCTCTGTGTTGTTTGACTGGAAAATTTAATCCATTTACATTCAAAATATTTTGATCAGTCAGAACTTGTTGCCACATTTTGTAGTTTTCTGGTAGTTTTATAGGTTTTTTGTTTCTCTCTCGCTGCTTTCTTTTGCAATATGATAATTTCCTGTAGTGGTATGTGTTGAACCCTTTCTTTTTATATTTTGTGAAGTACTCTATGTTTTTTGCTCTGTGTTTACCATGCGGCTTATGTCAAACATATTTACAGCTATTTAAAGCTAATAATAGCAACTTTAACCACATACAAAAACTCTGCACTTTTACTCTCCCCACATCTTTTATAATCGTAAAATTTAGATCATTTTGTAAATTTGTATCTCTTAAGAATTTGTTGTAGCTACAGTTGTTTTTAATAGCTTTGCCTTTAATCATTATGGTGGAGATAGAATTGCTTTATACTCTATGCTGTCAATATTAGAGTATTCTAAATATGACTATGTATCCCTTATATCATTAATTGCTTACTTTAATATGGTCTATATAATTAATTAACAGCATTTCATTTCAGCTTAAAGAGCTCCCATTAGGAATTTCTGTAAGGTAAGCCTACTAGCATTGACCTCTCTTAGCTTAGTTTGCCTGGGAAAGTTTTTATTTCTCTCTCATTTCTGAAGGATAGCTTTGATGGATTAAGTATTCTTGTTTGGCAGTTTTTTCCCTTTGAATAAACATGTTTGCAGCAATAGGAGTCATTGTGAAAAGTATGTCTTTCAGTGATTTTCGTCATTGTGCAAACATCATAGAGTAAGCATACTCAGAAAAACTAAGTTGGCTTGATGTCATTAGGCAAAATAATCTTATGGGACCATCATCATATATATGGCTCATTATTGACCAAGATATTGTTATAGTGCATGTCTGTATATTATCCCATTCTCTCCTGATCTGTTGACTTCATACGGAAAAAACTGCTGATAACCATGTAAGGACTTTCTTTGAGTGAGTATGTTTCTTATGTCTCACTGTTTTCGGAATTCTTTGTTAGTCTAATTTTTTTTATAGTTTGAGTTATGTTTATTATGCCTTAGCAAACTCTTCTTTAGACTGAGTTTTATTGGAGAGTCGGAGCCTTATGTTCCTGTATGTTATCATCTTTCCCCAGATTTGGGAAAATTTCAGCCATTATTTCCTTAAATATTTCCTTTCTTCCTGGGCTTTCATTCTCTATCTTCTGGTTAAAGTCCCACTGTGTACAGGTTAGCTCTCTTAGTGATGTTTCATAGTCTCCATAGGCCTTTTATATGGTTTCATTCTATTTTTTCTTTTGCTTTTCTAACTGGGTAATTTCCAATGTCTGGTCTTCAGTCTCACTAATTTTTAATTCTGTTTAATCAAATGTACTGTTGGAGCTGTCTGTTGAATTTTTCACTTCAGCTGTTATATTTTTATCTCCAGGATGTCTGTTGGGGTGTTTTTAATTATGTTTATATTTATTTGCCAAACTTCCCATTTTGCCTATTGGTTATTTACCAAATTTTATCTTCTATCCATGTTTTCTTGTAGTTTCCTGAACTTCTTTAAAAGTGTTAGTCTCTGTTCTTTGTCACTTATTTTATTGGCTTTAATTTTTTAGGGTCTATATTAGAGTTTTAATAATTTCTTCAATTGTTTTAACACTTTAATGCTACTAATTTTTTATAAATTTAATAGCTTAAATACTTTCTTTTTGTGGTGTCGTTCCCCATTTCTTCATAATCTTTGTGCCCTCATATTGATGTCTGACCATTTCTTTGGCAGTGATAGACCTTCACTTTTTGCAGTAGCCTATCACTCTGGGTAGTAGCAACCCCAGACAGGCAGACATGGTCGTTAGGTTCTCTGTCAGGCTGGCCTTCTGTGCTTTGAAACTGAGCAGTATTCCTTATTGTTCTCTGTGATCCAGACTACAAGCTGGACTCTGTGTTTGGGTTAAACTGCTGGCTGGGCTCTGTGACTACCTCTGATTAGTCAGGGTATATGTCTTCTCTGGTTGGGTGGCATTGCTGTTTGCAACCTGTAATTGCATAATACTGTTGTCTATGCTCCAAAGTTGTGCAAGGTCTCTGGGGTCAGAGTGTTCAGCCACTCAGGGTAGGGAGGGTCAGTGGTTATGCCCCATGGAAATTTGTGGCTATGTGCTTTGCCTTTTTGCCTGAAGTCTTCAGCAGAACACTAAGGTCTGTGTATGCCTCCTATTGTTTCTGCTTCTAGGGCAGTATATGAACTCTACAACTAGTAAACTATAGTTTCTGGACTTCTCAGCCTTTCAACATACTGTTTTCTATCCTTTGTATATGCTGCATTCTACTATCTGTCCCTGCACCCCAAACTTTCCTGTTTTCACTTGGCAATCCTACATGGCCTTTAAGACTCTGCCTTATCCTATTCATGGATTCTCTCAGCACCTGGGCATCTGTTTGTCATAATATTTGTCATACTCTCTTATCATTTATGTTCACCAAATCCTCTCCTTACCTGGATTCTATATTTTAGTAATATAGGACAGTAGCTAACACATAAGATGTTTCCATAATGTTTAAGCAGGGGCCAGTAAACTATGATTCAGATACCAAATCCCACTTTCTGCCTATTTTATAAACTTTTATTGGACTACAGACATGCTTATACATTTGTGTATTGTCTGTGGCTACTTCTACACTACACTGACAGAGTTGAAAAGTTGCAACAGAAGATTGTAAAATACCTACTACGTGGTCCTTTCCAGAAAAAAAACTTTTATCAATCACTGGTCCAGTGGCTATAGCAAGAATCAATTGTGTTTTATACTGGATTATCCAGGGTAATATGGACTAGAAATTTGTGGGATTGTTTAAAAACAGCCCCCTTTAGTACATTACTCATGATCATCATAAATTAAAAACCAGGAATAAGGAAAGATATTTTACAATAACAATTCCCTGCAAGGGTACAGGGAAACAGTCACTCCCACACTGCTGGCGTGAGAGTAAATTACTATATCATTTCTGGAGGGCAGTTTGAAATATGCTTCAAAAGCTTTACAGCCATGCATAAATTTTGTTCCAGAAGTTCTACAATTAGGAATTTGCCCAAAGGAGTAATCATAGATATGCACAAAAATGTATGTACCTCATTGTTCATTGGAACATTATTTACAATATGAAAATATTATACCAGTTACCTACTATCTAAATAACTGTTAGAATAAAAATGGTTAAATTATATTTAGAGCTAGGGAAATTAATTTAGCTATTATAAATAATGCAGAGGAGAATGCTTATTAGCATAGATAAGTTCTCATAATATATTAACAGGGAAAAACAAATTTTAAAATTATAAGTACACTATGATGTCATTTTTGTTTTTACTATATATATATAATATATGCATAGAAAAAAGCAAAAAGATTAAAAAGAAACAGATAACAGGCTAAAAGGAGTTATCTCTATTATGTTTGATTCTTATTTTCTTTTTGTTTATACATGAATTTCCTACTAAACTTTATTACCTTGACAATTACAATTTTTTAGAAAACAAATGTGCAGTTTTCCATTTTGCATGATTTGGATGGATTTTCACACTTCTTAAAGTTACAGAATTTTAAGGAAGGTAAAATGAAAGATGCTCTGGCTGAATTGAGGTCAAAAGCTAGAAATGCCTTCTTTTCTCACCTAACCCCACATTAAGGGACTCAACCAGGAGAAGGGAAAATGTTCTGTTGAGTATGTCAATATTAGGGCAATTTGTTGCCTGAGGTCAGCTACAATGAACTGCAATGAACAAAAACTAGTAGCCAAAATAAAAAAGGTCAAAATCTATGCAATATTTTTAAATTCAAGGAACAGGATGAATTGACCATCTAATTTCAAGTAACTGGTTTCATTGATTTCTTTCCCCACTTTCAGCAGGATATTAAATATCAGTTGACCCTCTAAGGGAAAATTATAACCTAACAGGCAAAATAACCGCAATGAATGATGTGTGTGTGTGTGCGCCTGTGAGTGTGTGTGTGTGTGTGTGTGTGTGATAGCAGAATTGGGATAGGTAGTAATATGGATGCAGATGGAACCTTCTAATTAATCTCTGCACTCAAATGTTAATGTCTACAGGTGATTTGTGTAGCCTTTATAAAAAGTATTGGTAGAACAGTAGGCCACTATTTTCCAGGACTCTCAAGTATTTCCTTGTTTACTGTAAACCCACTCTCCCTTGCCCTGCCCACCACATCACTCCACATCCCACATCATCTCCTTGCCCTATTCATTGCCATACCCTTACTAATTCTGTACTTCTTGATTTTCTCCTTTTAAGATGTGCTTATGCCAGTGTTCTGCTAATGGTGAAGCACAGGGTTTCTCAGAATATGGCCCAAGTATTAGGATCATATGAAGAGCTTGCTAACAGGGAACTTTTAGGGCAATGAAACTGTATTTTCTGATGTTATGCAGGTGGATACATGGCAGTATGCATTTGTCCCAACCTATAAAATGCACAACACCAAAAGTGAACCCTAATGTAAACCATGAGCTCTGGGTTATGATGTGATAATGTAGGTTCCTCAGCTGTAACATGTAAATAGGGGATATTGATAATAGCAGAAGCTGTGCATGTGTGCAAGCAAGGGATATATAGGAAATCTCTGTTTTTTCTCAGTTATTATAAAACTAAACAATGCTATAAAAAATAAAGATTTAAAAGAAGAAGATCTCGAAAACCCACCCTAAACTTACCAAATCAGAATTTCTTAGGCTTGGTTCAGTGATCTTTAACACCATCAAACTCCCCAGGTACTTCATTAGCATATTAAATTTGAGAACTCCTGGCTTGATAAATGCAACACTTTCAGGTGGGTACATTTTTACTGACACTTTGGGGAGATGAAATGACTCAACAAAATAAATAAATAAATATAAAGACTAAAATTTCAAGGACTGGGAAATATTTTTGAAGAAACGGAGTGACATCTTTTGTCTTGTCTCCTCCTCGCATGCTGAAAGTCAAATTTCTCTGTCCTATGATGGTCTGCAGGAATGACCAGTCTTTTATGGAGGAGATAGAGGATGGTCTGAGGAAAAATTAATAGAAAGATCTTATTAATCGTTAATGCCTTTAAAAATTTTGCACTCTTGGAGTACACAAATATTTAATTTTTTTCCTTGTTTTTACCCTAAAATGTGTCAGTGCTAAATCATACATGGATTGTTGTATTTTGGGTTTTGCTTTTCACTACCCAGCTTCTTTATATTTCTGAATTTATTTTTTAATCAACCACCCTTCAAAAGATCTTTTGATTGAAATAACACCTTCCTGGATGACTGATTGGAGTTTTGTCTTTAAACCTTAATTTAAATGAGTGCAGTTTAGATGGGATGGAACATGACATTAAGTTTGGGAGAGCTACATCTTTGTTGTTTCAGTCTTGTCATGATGGGCAAAAATGTTCCTCTTCTGGAGGAAAAATTTCTCTTTCCTTGCATATGCATACATATGAATTTCAAGTGGAGTAATTACAACTCTGTAACTGTATCCTCAGTCATAGTCTACTTTTCTGGGAGAAAAGTTGAATATATTATAATACACATTAGTTTAAATTGCCAGAAGATTCCATTAAATATTCAATGGCTGCACAATAACCTTTATCTAGCCACCATCTTATTCTCAAAGATTTCAAAGGTGATCTATTGCTCTTCTTGAATGTAACAGTTGACAAAGTATATAGAGTGCTGGGCTTAATCTTAATAGGAGTTAAAAGATATTTGTCAGACTTGAGCCTTGCAAAGCAGATAACAAAACTGTGAAGTGCTACATTTGAAAGAACAAAGATTGACAAGCTCATAGTTATTCCTATTTCTTATAAATGTGATGAGCCGTGATAGGAGTTTTAGCTGTTCACTCCTGAGCTCTAAATTCATCCTTGCTGAAGACACTGCATTAAGTAGATTCTGCTCATACATCTATGTGTGTGCTTGGCATGTAAATGTATATGTAGGGTAGATGTGTGATCATTGGAAGATTGGTATTGAAAGAGAATGAAGGTATCCAATACTACTTTAATCAAGTGTTGTAACAAATAGGAACTTTAAAATATTATAGATGCATAATATATTAAATACATGATGAAAAATGTGTCTCTCTCTATATGTGTATATGAATTATGCAAAAATCTAGACATCTGACATGAATAAATAACTTTCTGGCTTTCTATTAGGAAGAAGACAAACAATTTTCTGATTGTTTCTTTCCTAGAAACAATGCGTGTGTATACTGTGTGGTGTTTTGTTTTGTTATTTTAAATTTTGAGCCCTTTATATGGAAGCATCAAATCTTAGAAAATTCTGGTGATGTGGGAGCAGTTAGTTATCTAATGTGAATCTTAAATTAGAAATAAAACTAAATTGGTTATTTCTATGAGTCTAAAATTGAAGAAAGTCAGGAGACGAGGAGAAGGTGGAGTGATGATGGGAAACTTGGAACCCTGACTTTTCCATGGGTGCCCTGGGCACTATAGTCTAACATGTTTCTGCCAGCAACAGCAAAACTTCCAAGAATAACACAAATAACTCTTGAAAACAAACTAAATGTAACCTTGACAGACTAGATGCTGGGCCAAGCCCAACAAGATTAAATTTAACAGAGTATAAAATGTTACATTTGGTTTTTAAAAATCAATTAAACAAATTTAGACTGGAATAGAATTGACTAGACTGAAGTTCACTAGAGGAATATCTAGGATTTAAACTTGGCCACATTTTAATTTTAGCTCTATCTTGGTTACTTTCTCATTGGTGGACCACAAGTTAAAGGAAGAAAAGTTCATTTTAACTCAGCTTGTAGAGGTTTTAGTGTAGTAAACTGGCTACAAGGTGGGGAAGCATGGCAAGGTTCATGGGAGGAACAGTCCATGGCAAGGTAGGCACGAGGCAGCAAAGCAGCAGCGTTAAACCTCTCTTTCCCCTTTATTTTATCTGGGCTACAAGCCTACTGAAGGCCCAGGGGAGGGTTTCACATTACCCACATCCAGAACTATGCTAAACCAATCAGTGGACTGATTTAGTTACCACATACCCTTAATCCATATTCATACCCTAGATTCAGTCACCTCCCAAAAGTTCCATCTATGAGCACATGAGGGCTTAAAGGGACATTGAGATACAAGCCACAACAAGGTCATATTAATGTCAAGATAGTAGCAACTTATAATTATTTAGTAGTCTGTGGCTGACAAAGCATTTCTGTATATATTACCTCATGTGATCTTCCCAAAGAATCACTAAGAATACTAAAATTAGGAAATATTAAGAGCCTAATCCTGAATAACCCACTAGAAAACAGTATAGGTAACTAAAAATATATGAAACACTTGTATGCTGAGATATATACTTAAACCTCAAAGCAAACATTAAAGAGTTTGTTAGTTCCGATTTATTGTGAGTTCCAGTTTATAGGTGGAAAAATTGAGGACCACATACTTGCTTAAAATAAGACTGATAGAAATAAATTGAAATGGGCTGAAGAGGCCATCAGAAATGTCATTTCAAATACCATGAACCTGTGAATATTACCTTTTTTAGAAAAAGAATCTTTGGAAATGTGACTAGTTAGGATTTTAGACATGAGGAGATAGTAATAGTTTATTGGGGTAGGCTCCTTATGCTAATGCAATTGTTCATATGAGACAGAGGCAAAGGGAACTTTGAAAATGGAGTGGAGGGCATAATATTGAGAGATGCAGACATAACCAAGGAGTGTGAGGAGCCCCCAGAAGATGAAAGAGATAAGAAATGGATGCTCTCCAAGAGCCTCTGGAAGAAGCTCAGTCCTACCTATATCTTGATCTCAAATTTTTGAACTTCAAAACTGTGACGGAATACATTTATATTGTTTTGAGCTACCCAGTTTGTGGAAATTTTATGCAGTAATCCAAGGCAACTAAAAAGAGTGATGGAAGCCAACTTAAAATCTATGTTTGCCAGATTCTAAAACCCATGTTCTTTGCATTCTGGAAGTTCTAGAAAAGATTTTTGGGAAAGAGTTTTGAAGGAAAAATAAAAGCTGTCTCCAAGCAGGTTTTCCAGGGCAGAAATATGGAGATACAATAGTGATTTACACTTCCTTCTAATAAAGCAGCCCCCCAAACTGCACTTGCAGGGAGAAATAAAACCCAGAAGATATGCCTCAAAGACAAAGAGCAAATCACAAGTTAAATGTGGGCTCAATAGATACATATAATTTTAAAACCAAAGGAAAAGAGCAAGTAAACAAGAAATAAGAGAAGAAATTAAATAGCAAACAGAAATTCAGTTAAGAATAAAATAGCATACTTACAATTTCAAAAGAGAACAAAAGAGAAATGATAATTATAAAAATATGAGCTAGTGTACTAATGGATGCCATGAATGCCAAAGCCATTATACAGGAATGAAAGCATCACCTGTAAGAAGACCACTGCAGAAGAATAAAGAACTGGTTAGACGTTTGGGTTACCAACCAAGTCACTGCTACTCAGAGCAAGATTATACACCCAGATCTGACCACAAGAAAAGGTGGTAGACCTAAAACATTATTTTAATGTAAGAAGAAGTCCATGCCAAGATACATGATTAAACTTGATCACTTTTTTTCAGAGGTCTCAAGCAGATTAATTGGTGGGAAATTATAAAATATTCATTCTGTTTCAATGAAAGGAAGAGTTTTTCAATAGTGAAGTGATCCCCTTATGTAACAGTGACCTCTCTGTTTTAAAAAAAAAAATGTGACATCAAAATATAGGTGACCATCTAGTAAAGATGCTGTACATGAGATTTTAACACTTTAAAATTTTAAGATCTTTCCAACTCCAAAAAACTATTATTTTTAAAAAAACATAAATAATTGGGATTGTGAGAGAAGAGAACAAGTTGTCCTCAAAAAGCAAGCCCTCCCTGAAAATTGGCACCATGTGTGGGCTGCTGGGGGTACAACCAGATGCTAGCATCTTCCGGCACATGGGCTGAGAAACAAGAAGAGCCAAACCCCCACTCCCCACCCCACTCCTGCTGTAAGCGAACAACTGATCTGAAGAAACACAGACTGCGATGATAGCTATTGAGGTAAAATACAATTTAATGTTTGTAGTGTTTAGTGTTTCACTGACTTTTCAGGTCTAAAGCCAATAGATGGATCATCTATTCAGAGGATAACAATACACAATGTAGCATCTATGGGGGATCTCCTTCTGAAGGTGGTAGCCATTGTTAATTCCCTATTACCTTGTTTTGAAGTCCTGTATCATTTTCATTGTTTTGTTGGGTTGGGTTTTATTCTGTTTTGTTTTGTTTGATTTTATTATATCCAGTGGCATGAGCAGCTATTTCAAATATTACAAGATCTATTATGGTAACCATTTTGGATTTACTATTATCTTGTTTTGAAGTCCTTTATTGCATTCATTGTTTTGTTTTTATTGGTTCTTATCTGTTCTGTTTTGTTTGATCTTTACTATGTCTGAGGGTATGAATGGCTATTTTAGAGACAATGAGAGGCATCATGGTAACCATTGTTGATTTTCTATTGCTTTGAAGTCCTGTGTCACTTACACTGGCTTGTTTTGATTGGCTTTATTCTGTTTTCATTTTTCTTGGTTTTATTCTCTTTAAAATAAAAATAAAAAGACCATGCAGGGTCTAGGAAGAGAAAAGTCAGACTGTGCTTGCCGAGAACCAGCCATGCTGGGACTGGGAGGAGCAGACTAACAAGCCAACTAGCCTGCCTTTCTGGTAAGCCGCACAGGCTGTGCAGGGACCAGAAAGAGAAAAGTTAGACAGTGTCTCCCATAAGCCTACCGGCAAGGGAGATAAGAATCACCAGCCCCCCACCTCCCCATTCCCCTGTAAGCAACTGGCTGGTTCAGAGGACAGGCTGAGTTGATAGCAACTGAAGTACAAAAAGCAACTGAATGTTTATATTGTTTGTTTCACTTTGCAGTCCTGGGGCCAGTGGTCTGAGTATCTATGAGGAGGATAACATTATGTAATACAGCAATTATGGGTGATTTTCTTCTATCTTATTTTTGAAATCTAATATTGTTCTCACCATCTTGTTTTGTTCCTATTAATTGTTTTGCTTTATTCAATATTCTGTTTTGATTGGTTTTGTTCTGTTTTGTTTTGGTTTGATTCTGTTATAGCTGTTGGAATGAATAACTATCATGAAGATAAGGTATACTATGGCAACCATTGTTGTTTTCCTATTATCCTACTTTAAAGTTCTGTACCAATTTCACTGCTTTGTTTTGATTTGATTTATTATGTTTTGTTGGGTTTTATTATCTTTAAAATAAAAAAATTTTAAAAGTTAAATAAAAATAAAATTTTCTTTAAAAAATACATCATCTATGAAAATATTTTAGGTACAACTAATTTTGATGATGTTCAATATTTCTGTAAAGAGAAACAAGATATAGTTTAGGTCTAAATATTTAGTTTACCTTGAAACACAATTGTGACTAATGAAAGTTCTCAAAGGAATATATAGTTAACATATTTCAATAAAATTTAACATGTAGGTAGAGGTTAAGTAGCTATTCAACTATTCTTGGTTAGCAGCATCTGAGGACACAATGAAGCAGTGAAAATAAATGGAATTTTAGAAATAGGACTGAATTACAAACCAAAGCACCACTCTTCTAACTTTGGCTTTTCATAAGGCATTTATTTTTACTTAATTTCCCATGTTTTTAGTGATAAATGGGGATAATAAAAACAGGCATCCTAACTCACAAGGGATTCAAAGGTTCTCATGGTAAAGTGCTTTGTAAATTATGATATGTACAGATGATTGTTATCAGAACTTATTATCCTTTGTTATCCTCATAAACCTTGTACTGGCCTTAGATGAGTTTGGCCTGAAAGCGGGCCCTGAGGCAAGGATTGAGGACTGTGATTTATTTGGATAGAGATCCCAGAAAGCTCTAGAAAGTGAGATAAGGGGAAAAAAGGGAAGTTATTTTAGGCATTAACTCAGTGTTATCAACAAGTTACTGCTGTATGTAACTAATTTTTTTTTTTTTTGAGACAGGGTCTTGCTATATAGTTCAGGCTGGCCTGGAATTTGTGGCAATTCTTCTGCCTCTGCCTCTCCAGTGCTAGGATTACAGAGGTAACTGATCTTTTATTGTGATATATCGACTTGCCTTGAATGAGAACTGCCTAGCAGATTAGTAAATTCTGGGTGTGTCTGTGGATGATTAACATGTAGGCCAGCAAACTGAAGGGAGAAGACCCATCCTGGATGTGCATGGGACCAATCACTAGGCTTATATCCTGGGCAGAATAAAACAGGAAAGAAAAAAGTGTTACTTTTTTGAGGAGGAGAGGCTCCAGTCTTTGTCACTGCCTTTGAACACTGGCTTCCAGTTCCTTCTCTAGCACAGACTTTTCAGTCTTCCAATGCATAATTTTTGCCCTTCCAACATAGACTTGCACCAGTGACTCTCCATTTTGTGTTTTTCTGTCTCTGACCTGGCAGATGGCCATTGGAACTCCTCCACTTCTGATCCTGCAAGTCTACCTAATAAATCCCTTGTATAATTATACATGTATTTTATAGCAAATTTTTTCCTCTAGAGAACCTTAATTAATATAGTACTGAGGTATAATCTTCCTGAGGACTCCTTAGAGAATGCACAGAATACAATGGAGGTGTGGAAAAACTGAGATCTTCCACCAATTTCATAGTTTTTGTTAAGTCTACTCCCGGGACATTTTCCCCAGTACTTCTCATCTGCTTCTGCACAAGACAAGCATGCATCATCAGTCAAGGTCCTCAAGCAAATGTCACAGGCACTTTCAGTAGAAGTCACTGGGTCTTTGAGCCCCAACATGGGAAGCCTAGGGAAATATGCACAAGGCAACAATAGTAGCCACTCCATTTTCCTGTGTTCACTTGGAGAAAATTAAAGCACAAAGAAATTTTAAGACTTAGAGATATATGTACCTAAGTACAAATCAAAGATACACATCCCCATCTAGTAAAGACTGTCAAATTTCACTTTACCAATTTACTAAAAGCTTGTGGTTTTCTTAAATGCCATGTGCATATAAGTTGGCTAAATGACAATATTTTGGTAGTTCTGAAACTAAAGGAGTATCAGGCTGAGAAACATGGCAATAGGAAAAGTGTAAAAACAAATAAGAATAAAAACCAAATGACTAAAGGCACAAATATTTGCAAGACAGATAAGACAGCATCAATTGTTTAGATTTAAGATGCTCATTAACCAAGATTTCCTATACCTACCTTTCTCTTCCTCCACCGCTATTCCTATCTAGATAAAGATCTTTGAAAAACCATAGAGGAGATTTTACCCATATCTGGTTCTGCTTTTCCATTTTCAGGCACACCTTCCATCACATGGTCCTGCAGAGTATAGTTTTCTGTCTTGCCAGTGCCCATCCTGCAAGATACAGCATGCTAATCCTCACTTCACTCAGCTTTAAAGAAAGATCTATTGAAGCCCAGGCCTGTCAGTCACCCTTCTTAGCAAGGGAAGGAAAGAGATTTGGTTCGGCAATCTACCATGAGGTATGGGACCTGGGAGCCCCTTCCTTCTGAACATTTTATGTCACTGACTTCCAATGTGGCCTCTGAGCAAGTCATTTAACCTCCTTGGCTCAGTTAACCATACGGAAAATGAACATGATAATATCTCACAAGGGTATTGTGAGATACTCAATGTTTATAAAGTGTTTGGAAAATGAAAGGCCCTGGATGTGCCTAGCAATGTCATTAATCATGTGGCCAGTTGAATTCAGGCAGCTGGAATGTTATAGAATTCTACTTCCTAGATAATTTCACTGCGGTATCTCACAAATCATGAGGATTAAATCTATGAGAATTGAGATGATTAATTTCATGCCATAGTGGAGGCCTCAGATTTTTTCTAAGAATTCACTTTTGAATCATATTCACACTTTGTTTCTACTTTTCTTAAGAGCAGAAAATTATTCAGACACTCATTCTTTAATGTCAGGAGATCCACCTCTTCCTCAAATACAATGGACATTTCCTTGTCTTATATTCTGTGTTGCCTTGTTTACTAAGTTATTCAATAAGCAATCATTGAGCCTTGGCTATATCCAGGTACTCTGCTAAGGATTGGAAAAACACAACACATGCTTTCACTTTGGACTCAGTCTGGAAGGAGAGACAGACATAGATATAAATCATTGCCAAGGAATATGAGCTCCAAAGAGCCTTGGAAACCAGATAAATTTTTGCCCTTTGTGTCAGGTAGTGAATGAACCCAAGTCCACTTGTGTAAATGAGTCCTTCCTTTATGAAACCTCTTCTTTGAATCCTATGAGATTGCATCTATCAACCCTGGCTCTTTTACTGCCATTAGTTTCCTTCATTGGCCCGTCTTTCTTTTCAGTTCTTTAAATGCAGGTGCTGCTGTGGTTCTATATGTGATAACCTCCCTGCCCCTCAATGCATCCATTCCCTGATGTCAGTGACCTCTAAGTTTCACATCTCTGGAGGTTTTCAAAGTCAACATGAGCCCACCCAATTCATAATATTGCCTCCTCTACTTGATATCTCAGATTCTCTTCATGATTCCATAACTTTCCTTCAAACCAGGCTTTAAACCTGAGTGAGCATCACATGAAACTCTCTTCTTCATTCTCACATCGAAATGACTGCCATGTCCTCTCTGCTTTGATTCTGTAAGCTTCCTCAGATGCTGTGTTCTACCACTGGCATCTCCAACTTACATTCTTAATGGTCTACTGTCTCCTACCTGTGATGAAGTTCTCCAGTGTGGTCCATTTACACAGACGACCCACATTTTCGTAAGTATTCTTCTATTCGTATTATTTTTCTGTTCAAAAACATTGATTGCTTCCCAATGCCTACTAATTTAAGCCAAATTTCCTCATTCTGGAACTCAGGATTGCTTGCAAAATGTTCGCAAACTTGCTTTTTAAACTTTCTCCCATCACATTCCTGTACTAGGCATACGGTGGAACAAGCGGATGGTTACAGATCTCCAGGTTGATATCTTGTTAGTCACCCACAGCCTTTAAACACACTGCTTCCCCAGCCCAGAGTGTTTTCCTCACTCGCCTGCCTGGTAGGTCCAGGCCAATCTCCAACATCGCAGCTTTCACATAACACCCTTCTGTTCCACGGCTCTGTCTGGTTGATTCTTCTGTAGAATCTCCCCGCATCTTTCTGCTTCACTTCTGCTGGCATGAATTTGCAATACTTTTACTCTTGGTCTTATCTTCCTGCAGACGAAAGCCCCTTGAGGAAACAAAATGTATCTTATTCATCTTTATGATTTCCCTTAGCACTGAGAGCAATACTTGTTGAAGCAAATGAACTTAATCTTTAAAATCCCAGGTTTGTTGTTGATTCACCTACTCTTCATTTGTATAAATGTGCCTTGTCCCACAAAATAGAATAGCTGACCTTGTTAACGTAAAGAATAAAATAACAAAAAATCTGCAATGTTTGCTCTAATAATATACTTATTCCCCATTCCAATTCAACCTTAAAACTAACCTTTTTTTTTTTTTTTAGTTAACTGTCTACACTGTTTAGTCCTACAAAGCAGAAATGAGTAGGACCTAGTCCATGACCACAAGGAACTCATAGGCAAATCCAGGAGAAAAGCCTGTGAACAAATGCATCACAACACCAGGTATTACACAAAAGACTGAAAATATGGGCAAGGCGCAAAGAAAGGAAGCTATGTGTGACTCTGAGGGAGAGCGAGTGAGAGAGGACTTCCTCTATATGGGAGAAGCCAAGCAGAGTTGTCCCGGAAAGCAGAGTGTGTGGGAATTGGGTCAGTGTACTGTGTGGTTGCATTTGCAAAACCTGGGCACATGAAATAACAGTGACATAGCGAATCTGTGACCATTTCTGTGTTGTTGCAGCATATGGAGGGTGTCTAAGGGCATGAAAGTAGAGAAGTAGTGCAGAGCCTCATTTCAAATAGCCTTTTATATCTTACTAAAGAGTTTGAATTTTTTCCTGTCGATTATAGGGAGCTGATACAGAGTTTTAAGGCAAAGGGTCTGGCTTCTTAAATTGGATTTTTTAAATAATGGGCTCAATTTTGATTTAAAAAAATACTACTTTGGTTAGGAAAAGGAGGTCAGGCTAGTATCTGGAGAACAGTACTGCATTTTCTGAGGAATGAATATGCTTAAATTTGTATTGAAACTGTAGGTTGAGAACCTATTTCCTGCTAACCCTGCCTTCCGTAACAGTGGTAGCAACTGCAACCACATTTCGAGCTCGTATCCACCAGATAGTTTTCTTAAACATTTTTATGAATTTCTTCACTGAATCTGCTCAACAACTCTATGAAGGTACTGTCCAGAGGGAGAAATTGAGGTACATGAGGGCTAAGCAGTCCACCCAAGGATCTTCAGCTGCTGAGGGGGAAGAACTGTCACCCCCAGGCAGCATGTGAATCCCAGCCTCTCTACATGTTGCAAAAAAACTGAGGATAATATCTGCGCCTCTGTTTGTTTTCCTTCTTTTTAATGTGAGAACAATTATGTTTACTATGTACTACAGGAACCAGTTGCATAGTGCCCTGTTGAAGGATTCTGAGGCCGCACAGCAGAACACGCAAGAGCATTTGGAGTGGGCACTGCTCCTAGTTCCCCAGCACGGTGCCTCATGCTGTGGCAAAGAAAGCGATTGTTATTCAAAACAAAAATATTCTTACCAGCACTGGAAACTACATCTACAAGTTAAGCACACGTTTTCTAAAAGTAGAGAAAATTCCAGGAGGGAGCAGCATCTCTTGCAGCCTGGAGGGAGGAGGTTTCTAATTGCCTATTCATGAGGGAGCTGGTCTCTCAGGGCCTGAAACATTTCCAAACAGGCTGTGCAGAGAACAGCAGCAACTATGAAAACAGCAGGTCCCTGAATTAAAAATCTTGATGTAAACATATACAGCACAAATCTCAAAGCTCACTCATCAACTGCAGTGTTTCTAATATTAGCACTTTGGAACTCGTGTTGCGTATGAGCATGTGTATACGTATATGCACAGAATTCACATATGTACAAGCTGAGATATTATTATAATGAAGAAACGTTCCAAAAACCACATCTGACAATCTGCTGCATTACTTTAGAGTCACGAATCACATGCTGTGTGTTTGCATTCTCATGCACACATGTACACACACACACACTGATATATATATTTATGGCTTCTTCTATCTTGGGGTGTGAAGGTCTGGGGTAAATTTCACTTTTCATCATACCTTCCCTCATACCAACCCAATCTTTGCATCTTTGGGAAAATTGAGTCTTTCTGTGTTATCTTGTATGCCTTTTCAAAAGAATGTGTAACAAATTAATTAATAAAAATCTACAGAAAATGGACATGACAAAATTTCTGCTTCTATCTCAAACTCAAAATTTTGACAGCCTAAAGTTGTTGTGCAATGGAACAAGAATTCTAGTGGAACTTAAACATTCACAAAGCCTCTTGGATTTCATCTTGTTCTCTCTGAACACAAAACAGTACTCTTCTCTACTTGAGAGCTCCATGACCCTCCACTTCCATTCCAGACTCATCATGATGCTGCAGTGAAATTCATGTTCAAAGTGGTAAAATGCACTGAAGATGTAGTTCTTCATGTGAATGTGGCTTTACATGGCAACAGAAAACAATAGGATTATCAATTTGTGATGTTAGATGGCTTTCTAGGATCTAGATGCAAAAAGTCTGGAAGTGACATTTTAGGGACAGCTTGGGCTGGTAATTGGAAAGCTCTTCCAGATTATAAGCAGGGAGAATGCAGAAAGTTCTGCCATCTAGATTTAGAATCAACAAATGAAGGAGTCAAGAGGGAGGTGTCTTGGGGCACAAGATGCCTTGGACACAGACATAAGGAACTTCATTGCAGGCTTTGAAGATGAGGAATGACTTGGTTCCATTAAGGCCCATGGAAGTAGATTGCAACTTGCTAAAAGAAAAAGTACTCACTGTCTGAGTATTTTAAGAAAAAACAAAAGTTGATACATTGAACTAGAGTAAAAGAAGAAAGAAAAAGCAAGTGATAGAGAGGAGGCTGCAATAATCAATAGCTAGATAGGGAAATATCATAAAGATAGAGAAATTTGCAACCCTGAAGCCAGGATCCAACCCATTGTTAGAAAATGTTAAGTCAGAGGCCATTAAGTTTACCCTAGTGGCAAGGATGTAAGCAGACACTAGTATGAAGAGGGAAAGTCAGAGTTAGCTCACAGTATTTAAGCAGCCTAAAAACCCAACTAAGGACAAAAGGGCCCTTGCTCTACATGTTATCACATCTACCTTCAAACTGACTCAGTCCTCAGAGGTACTGAACACCACTGATAAACCAGGTGCCATTGCAGACTTGTCACAAAAACTCACATGATTATTAGATGGTGTGTCTATACTTGAATTTGATGGGGTAAATTCTAGTTGAACTAGTGACTGCATATGCAGTGGGGCTCAAAAATTTCAGAGGACAGAAGGCAAAATTGTATGCTGCAGTCATCTAACCCTGAACCTCTTTTCTTCTCAATTTGTGTGTTCACAACCAGGGCAAGCAGAAATATAAGAGTCTGTTTTTTTCCCTCAGTACTAAAATGCCTTGCCTAATCCTCAAGGAACACTCAAATACAATAGTGAATTGATTACAATCAATTCTTTATCATTTACTAAGGACTAAGAAATACAGAGCTCTAATAAGTTAAATCCAGAGTTCATCTGAACCTCTTGTATGTTAGCAGTTACAAATACTTGCCAACAAAAATCCTTTGTCAGAGATAGTTTTCATGAAGTTGAATTCCCTCCAATGCCTCCTTACTTCATTTCCTCCAAGATTTACAATTGAACTGAATAAAAACTTGCTAAAAGGTGGAAAATAAAATGGGCCTCTGAAAATTCAAGTGCCAGCTCTCACTGGAAATAAGACTGTTACAACTTCTAGAACTTGTAAATAAATCACAAATTTTCAAGGAAGGTCAATTAGTTCAGAACACAGGTAATCAATGAGACTATACTACGTGTGCCAGGTATTTCAGAAACAGTCCAGCTGGTGTGTTGGGGTCCTCTGCAGCATCTTTTTAAATTTTATTTTGAAAAGAATAAAACCAAATGAAATAAAACAGAATAAAGTCAATCAAAACAAAACAGTGAACATGGTGCATGACTTTAAAACAAGATAAAAGGAAATCAACTATAGCTACCATAATGCCTCTTGTTATCTTGAAAAAAACTGCCCATACTATCAGGCATAAATAAAATCAAACAAAACAGACCAGAATAAAACCAATAAAAACAATACAATGAAAGTAATACAGGACTTCAAAACAATATATTAGTAAAACAACATTGGTTACTGTAATGCCTCTTGAAAGTAGTTGCCTTCAAGGTAGTTATCTTCAAAGTAGTTGCCTATACCTTCAAACACAGTACAATCAAACAAAACAAATTAAAGTAAAATCAATCAAAACAAAACAATGAAAGCAATACAGGGCTTCAAAACAAGATAATAAAAAATCCACAATGGCTACCATAATACATTTTGTTATCTTTGAAATAGCTGTCCATGACATCACATATAATAAAATTAAACAAAATGCAACAGAATAAAACCAAACTAAACAGAACAATGAAAACAATACAGGTTTCAAATCACAATAATAGATTAACAATGGCCACTAACTTCCCTTTTTAAGCAATTCCTCCTCTTTCACTTTCACAATACCTATAGTGCATTTTGTATCCCACTAACTCCTTTAGTTTGTTATACTAAACACGATATTCACCCATGTGAATATGAAACACGATATTCACCCATGTGACTCTGAACCATTTCATCCATGAGCATGATCTCGAGTTGTATCCATTTACCTACAAGAGCCTGCAGTTCTACCACACAGACTTAACCAGCTAGAAGAGAAAGGAGAGAACTCTGTAGGAATTGGCATGGTACAAAGAGCTTCTTTCCCCTCTATATCATGTCTACAATGTTATTTTGGAGGAGAAATTATTGGGCAGTGGACAGGCACCACTTTCAACCACATAGTGCAGTGGGAAGGGTTCCTTTCCCCCGTGACACCCTTTTGAGATCATTCCTGAGACCTAATCTCAAGTTTATATCCATATTAAATTCAATGTTAAAATCATTTCAGATTGATCAAGAACATACTCAATTGACAATGCTTTCTGTAACAGCTTTGTGCTGCCGGATGCCAGACCACATTTCCTGCTTATTCCAGCACCAAACCCCAGGTGTGGCTGCCACTATTTCCACCGAATTCCAATTATTTCATTTTGAAAGATGCCACCCATGGGCAGGTACATGGGGAACCTAACTTTGAAGTGAGGACTTCTCTAAACCATGCTGGTTTAAAATCCCAGGGCATTCCTTTTTGCAGCAAAGCTCCTAGGGTGCTTTTACACAAGGAAGTGAAAAACTAAAATTACTGTATAAGATATTCCGCTGATTTCCCTCAGGGATTTTGGTTGGGAAGAAAAGTACTACTGTGAAAATTTCATCTATCAGAGGCTTGTAAGACTCATTTCACTCTTAAATCCACATAGGCTATTCAGAAACCTCCAATCTGGGCCACCTTTCTTGGTAGTTATAATTTGGGAATAATGTATTTATTAAGATCTTTCTGTTTAAAATATGTGCTCAAGTGTGTTTTTTACTTTGATATGAGTTTACTTTCATTTTACAAATAGGTAATCACATCCACGGTACAAAATTCAAAATCACAAGATGATGTACAGGAGGATATAATTCTCTTTACATCTCTGTCCTCCAGTCAGTCCCAGAGACAACCACTGCTATTGTGTTTTATGGTACTTTTAGATATGTTCCAAGCATTATAAACAAAGATCTATATAAGTGTAGATTTTTTATACAAATGACAGTATGTTACATAAGGTGTTTTAAACCATATGTGTGTGTGTTTTTATTTCATTTAGCAATAGAGCTTATAGAATATTCCAAATCAGCATGCTGTTTCTAATTGCTACACAATATTCCACTGTATGGCTAAACCAAATTTTACTTGATAAGTTATTTGTTGATAAAATTTAAGTTTTTTCAATCTTGCACTAATACAAACAATCTAGCAATAAATAAGTTACTTAACAAAAGATTAGTGTAACTCTGGACGAGTGTATCTAAAAATTTAGAAGTATGACTGATGGGTAAAAGGGTGTGTTTCTTTTTAATTTTACAAATGTTACAACTTGCCTTCCATGGAGTAGAAAAACCTGAGCAACAGGGGAGAGTATATGTTATCGAATTCTGAACCACACAGGATATTAATTTTTAAAGCCATTTTGCAAATATGATAATTGGAAAGTATGACAGTGTAATTTTATTTTGGCTTTTTCTTACTTAGAGAAGATTAAACTCTTTTTCATAGAGTCATTTACATTTCTTTTTCTGTTGTCTTTGTGTCCTTTACCTAGTGTCTAATGGATTTAGGGTCTTTCACTTACCAATTTATTAATTCTTTACATATTAGGAAAATATGCTTGCAGCATTGGACTTTTAAAATGTTTTCCCCACTAACTTTTTACTTCTGTAAACCAGAATCTTCTGGTTTTTCTATACAAAAATGATAATTGGAATTGACTGGAATTTTTTCCAGTAGGATTTTAGTTTAAGTGTTTTTAAAATTACTTACTAAATATTTTTTAAATATGATAGATCTGGTATCTAGCCTGTTAGACCAAAACTTAAAATTTTACATCAGCCATATATTCATATTTTCTTTTTGTGTATTTAGCAGCTTTAAATGATGCCCATTTATTATTTCAGATTTTTTTCTGGGTCTGGAATCAACATAACTTATCTGGGTCCATTGCAAAGGACCTATATATTTTTCATAGAGCTGCAATTAAGATTTTAGCATAGACTTGATTGGAGAAGGATCTACTTCCAACCTCACTCAGGTATTCAAAGAAGCCCTTTCCCTGACCTGAGGTTGTAAGATTTGTGACAGCTGTCTCTTCTAAGCCAACAATTGAGAGACTCTATAGGCAAACTTCTAGTAAAAATGGAGTTTTTGTGATACATAAAACATATCCATATGAGTGATATTCCATCATCTTTGCCATTTTCTACTGGTAGAAGCTAATCACAAATCCTGGTCACATTAAAAGTGGCGATATAGGAAAGCTTAAATACCAGAAGGCAGAGATTATTGGGGGTCACCTTGGGATCTGCCATAGGCATAATATACAGCTGTATGACAAATATATAGGTGAGATAATTGGGGAGTATTTCCTCAGGAGCTTATAGTTTATTAGGAAAGAAAAATAAATTTAGCAAAAATTTTAGTATGAGATATAACATGGTAACTTCTACCAAAAGTGGTACAAAACAAAATACTATGAGAGTTTAGAAAACGAAGAATCTGAGAAGTCTTCTCAGAGAAGACCATTTGATTTGAGTTTTAAAAGGTTGTGCTGTTATTGCTACCCTTAATATTAACAGATAATATTATCTGAGTGTTAACTCTATGCTGTACAAATGGGAGTCCTCACTTTTTTCTCAGTCAGAACATCTCCATTTTATGTTTTATATATTTAGCATTCATTTGATATTTTTACTTTACCAAATAGTTTTATAGCTGTAAAACAAGTACAAACTATTGGTTGGGATTGGGAAGGGGCTTTGGGAAGGATAATTCAATATCAGAGCTAAGGTTCTAGACTGAGTTCAAAATCTACAAAAACTGAGACCAAGAAGATAAGACCAGAGGTCCATGCAGTGATGTGATGATCATATCATAAGGAGACTGACTGGAAGGTAGGAGATCTGACATTTTCCTGACCTTAGCCTAGAGTTGGTCACATGGGGAGTCAGAGTGCCCAAGCTAGTGGGACTAGAAGAGGAACTGAGTCAATGCTAAACCCTAACCTAAGAGATTAGGGCAGAGCACATCAACCAGCCCCAGATCTAATTCTGAGCCTGTTGGTAAGGGATAGGTAGAGGCGATGAGAAAGGAGTAAAAGGCATCACATTCCCTGTGAAGACTGGGAGACTGCAGTGGCAGCAGAACAAGTAAAACCTTGAGAGTTTAACTTTCTTGGATGGCTATCTAGTATGATTATGGAAAATAGCTCCTCTATTACTTTATGGAAAATAGCTCCTCTATTACTTTAAAATCATAGCTTTTATCCTATGGCTTTTGATTCAGAAATCTTTGACAATACTCATTTACTACTTGAAATAACCATGGGTGACCTGCCTTTTAAGATCTCTTTTTAAAATTTTTCTCTAACCTGTTACCATCTCAAGAAATGGTATCTTCTTTTTTTTTGGACCTTATAAAATATTTTTTTTATTTTAAAGAGAAGAAGAAAAAATAGTAATAAAAGTAAAAGTTTTAAATCAAGCTAATAGGATAGTGGCAATAATACACTGTGTATTATTATCTTCATAGTAGTTACTCAGAGTACAAGATATAGGCATGAAATAATGTCCAAATAATATTAACACAAACTTTCCTTTTCAGTGAACTAAGAGAAACTAGCTGTATAACTATCTTAACTATCTTGTGCATATATTTTTTCTTTTCTCTTTCTTCCTTTCCCCTTTCCCCCACCAGTCTCTCTTATTTTGAACAGTTTCTTTCCAATTCACAATAGCTATTGTACATTTTGTACCTTATATACTTGTTCAGCTTCTTACACTAGTGAGACAAAAAACCTACAGGTCAGTCTCCCTAATGAACACATATGCAAAAATCCTCTATAAGATACTGGTGAACAGGATACAGCAAGTCAAGAAGGTTATACACCATGACCAAGTAGAATGCATCCCAGGGATGCAGAGGTGGTTCAACACACACAAATTAATAAATGTAATGCACCAGCCAAGCGTGGTGGCTCACGCCTGTAATCCCAGCACTCGGGAGGCTGAGACAGGCAGATCATTGTGAGTTCAAGACCAGCCTGGGCTACAAAGTAAGCTAAAGGCCAGCCTGAACGGCATAGTGAGACCCTGTCTCAAAAACACCAGGGCCGGGAATCTAGCTCAGTGGTCTAAGCGCCTGCCTGGCAAGCGCAAGGTCGTGAGTTCAATCCCCGGTGCCTCAAAAAAAAATTTAAAAAAAAATGTAATGCACCATATTAACAGAACCAAAGACAAAACTCACATGATCATTTCAATAGATGCAGAAAAGGCATTTGACAAAGTCCAGCACCCATTCATGCTAAAAACCCTACAGAAAATTGAAATAGATGGTCTTTATCTCAATCTGATAGAAGTCACCTATGACAGACCAACAGCTAACATCATACTACCTGGTCAAAAATTGAAAGCTTTCTCACTCTAAAATCAGGAACAAGACAAGGATGCCCACTATCACCATTCTTATTCAATAGAGTTCTGGAAACAGCCAGAGCAATTAGACAACAGAAAGAAATAAAAGGAATAAGAATAGAAAAGAAAGAAATTAAATTATCATTATTTGCAGATGACATGGTACTGTGCATAGAAGACCCCAAAAACACCACCAAAGACTTGTAGATTTAATAACCAAATTCAGTAGTGTAGCTGGATACAAAGGCAACATTCAAAAATTAGTAGCCTTCCTGTACAAAAGCAACAAACTCACAGAGAGGGAAATTGGGGAATCCACACCCTTTACAATAGCATCCAAACAAATGAAATACTTAGGAATTGATCTAACAAAAGAAGGAAAAGATCTATACATTGAAAATTACAGTACTCTGGAAAAGGAGATAGAAGAGGATATCAGAAAATGGAAAAATATCCCCTGCTCATGGATAGGAAGAACTAACATAGTGAAAACGGCCCTACTCCCAAAACTTCTATACAGATTTAATGCAATCCCAATCAAAATAACCACTAGCATACTGCACAGAACTAGGTATCTTAATTCTTCACCTGTGTGGAGCCTCAGGTGTCTCAGGAATGGTGCAAGGTATAAGAGGAAAGCCACAAACTCCACACACCTCCATCTGGGTATTTCTGCTTTTACTGGTTTTATTTGCTTAAAATTCCATGTAGTGTTTATTAATTCAAGAAAAGTTTTGCGGTTTTAAAAAATACAAAAATTAGTTTTTGAAGTGCCTGTTAGTTTTCTTATCTCTATCAAAAAAAAAATCAGCCTAATTTCTTTTGGTCACATTTCTTTTTTGACCACAGATGGTATTACCCAGTTTGACTTTCTCTTTTTATTATTTTTTTATTTTTTTTCATTAGACTTAACTCTAAATTATTTGGTCTGTTGCTAAAAAAAATCAAATCTTTGCTCAAAGAATAAAGATCTGTCTTTAATGTGAAGATTCAACAGAATGTGCTCTAGTTTGTCTCTGAGGAAAATTCCATCAAAGGAATTCTACGAATGTTTTGAGCAAGTGTATCATTTTTGAAATAAAAGTAGTAGTCTTCTAGATGAGTACTTTGAAAGATATAGCATTCAATAATAAACATGGAAAAGATCTTCATTATTCAGAGTTCACATTCACAATTTTTATTATTCAGAAGAAATTTGAACAATCAGTAACTTAAATTCGGAATTTGAATTAGAAACTCTGACACTGGCATGAGGGGACTGAATTTACCCTGAAAGAAGTAACTTACATGAAAGATCAAGCTACAAGTTTTTGTGAAGGAGTCACTTACACTTTTTAGTTGTAACCAACTCTATTTGGTAAGGAAAATATATACCATGAAATTTTTTTGACATGACCTTTTTAAAATCTATCACTGCAAGCAAACCCAAAACAGCCCTATGATTTTCCTACTGCAAAACCAGACTAGAGAGTAAGCATATATGAGGAGGAAAAATTTTAGGACACAAATTCAGACTCAAAAATATATGACTTTATATAAAACTTGATTTTTCTATTTCTATTCAATACTTATTCAATTTAATTTCTATTTCGAATACTTATTTCAAACACTTAATCCCTATGACCTCCCTGACCACAGCTCTTACCCGATCCTTACTGTCTCATTTAGTTCCAACAGACATTGTAGGGTCAAGCCATGGCGAAGGACAATTTCTAGATTATCATCACTTATCACTGTTAAATTCCATGGGCACATGAGATCCTATCAGGACTTTATATAGTCACGGCCCATGTAATCTTTTTATCTTAAGACATAAGTAAAAAAAGAGAAAATAAAGCCTAAAGTAAACAGAAGGCATATGCAGATGATCTGAGATATGCCATTGTTTAACTTAGAATTTTTTAATGAAGATGATGCAAAAGCAATATTCAGTAGAAATCGCACTTCAAATTTTGAGTTTTGATCTTATTCCAGGTTATTGATAAGCAGAACAATATTCTCTGATGATCCCGAGCAGTGGGAATGAGCTACAGCTCCTAGACAGCTACATGAGTGCAGCATAAACAACTAATACTCTACTGTATTCGTGCATTTGACCTTTAATATTTTCAGCTCATGATGAGTGTATTGAAGCATAACCCTATCAAAAGTCCAAGAGCATCTGTAATAAATAGCACAGAAGTACATAAGATAGAAAAACAATAGAGAAAAATAAGTAAATCAAAACTGTGTTTTCTAAGAATATCAAAAACACTGATAAACTTCTAACCAGCCAGATGAGGAGAGATAGAAGATACAAATTACCTACATGAAGAGAAAGGTGACATTACTATAGATTTGACAAGCATTAAAAAATTATGAAGAAATATGACTTTTTATCCCTATAAATTCAACATGTTAGATAAGGTAGACAAGTTTCTTTAAAGCATAAATTATCAAAACACAGTCAAGAATAAATATATAATTCAAATAACCTATTAAAGAAATTGAATTTACAGTTGAAAGTCTTCTTGACAAAGAAAAATTCAGGAAAAGATAGCTTCATTGGTTAATAAGGAATAAACAACACTAAATCTGCACAAAATAAAAGAAAAAAGCAAACATCCCGAATCATTCTGTGAGGTTAATGTTACTCTGGTATCAAGCAAAGACATTATAAGAATTGAAACTACTGACCAGTATCCATTATGTGCGTAGATGTAAAAATATTTTTAAAATACAGCAAATCAAAAGCAATAATATACGCAAAGAATGTTATACCATTATGGCTTGTCATAGGAATGCAAGATTGGTTGATCATAATAAAACTCACTATTTTAAAAATATAAAAAAAGATAAAATACTGTCATTTGTGATAATGTAGATGGAACTGGAAGAGATTATGTTAAGTGAAATAAACCAGCACAGAAAGGTAAGTTCCACATGATCTTACTCATCTGTAGAATCTAAGGCAATTATTCTGATAGAAGTTAAGAGATGAATGGTGTTTAGTAGAGACTGGGAAGAGCAGGGCTGAGCGAAAGACATGGAAAGGCTGGTTGCAGTTACATGGAGGAAATAAGTTGCAAAGTAGGATGACTATAGTAAATGGTAATTTGCCATTGATAGATTCCTAACAGAAAATATTTTCAATGTTTTCACCACGAAGTTACAAAAAATACTTGTAAGAATAGTAAGCCTATCCTGATTTGAACATTATACCATATGTGTGTGTGTGTGTGTGTGTGTGGTGTGTGTGTGTGTGTGTTGAAACATTATATGGTGTGCTAGTGGAACAGGAGACAGGATCCATCAATATGCTCTATGCAAGAAACACATTTAGCTAGAAAGAAAATTCATAGTCTGAAAGTCAAAGGAGAGAGAACAATGCTCTATGTGACAGGGAGCCAGAGGGGGGAAAAAATAATAGGGGTAGCCTACCCATTAATTGCAGAATGGATAAGAAAGACATGGGATTTCATGGGGTGGAAACCTACTCAGCTATAAAGAAAGATAACCTCAAGGCTCTTGTGGGTAGATAGAGGCAACTGGTAATAGTACTCATGGATGTGATGGACCAGAGTCACAAGGGTGAATTTTGTGTTGTCTCCATAGCATAACAAACTAAAGGTGTTAGTGGGATCCAAAATGCACAATACATATTGGGAAAGTCAAAGGGGAGGAATTATCTAAAAAGGGAAGGAAATGACCACTATTAATCTATTATCATGATTTGAAATTCAGATTGTATTCATAGTTCTGATTAGTTTC
>RJWT010002014.1:23533-43455 GCA_004365215.1 Cuniculus paca | reverse complement strand
ACTTAGACTTTTCAGCAGTGCTGGAACTATTTTGAATTTGGTGACTTAAAGATGGGATAAATGTATTTTGCATGATGAGATGAATATGAGTCTTTTGGGGATCAAGAGTGGTAGTTTATGGTGTAGATCTAAAATGTATCCTCAGATATCACGTTTGGAAGTTGATTGGATCATGAAGAAGCTATATCTATCAGTGGATTCATTCACTGATGAGTTCAACTGCTGAATGTGCTCTTAAGACATAGGGTTTTATTGGAGGTGAGTCACTGGAGGGGTATATTCTTGTCACTGATTCCTCTCTTTTCTCTGTTGATCCTGGGTGCCATCAAATAAGTAGCTGTCTTCTGCCATGGCTTTCTGCCATGTTATTACTGCTTCAGAGCTAGCCTACTTTGTGCTGAGTCCACTGGAAACTGTGGGACAAGCCTCACTTTATAAAAATTGTGGGTATTGGGTATTTTTGTCCTAGTTACAAGTGACTAATACACTATGGATTGCTACACATGCTCATGTCTCAATATACATGTCTGTGAGCTCATGAAGACACAGCCCTTGCCACCAAGATTGTGATGATGTAATAGTTCTTCCTGGAAGAAGATAAAACCCTGTGCCTTTCTGCCTATTAGATTGCTATGCAGTCTGTCTACAAGGACATCAAAAGCATTATGCAACAAACTGTGGCTAAAGGAATTCTGGAAGATGTTTAAATTTCATACGGTAAAACACAAGTGTCAAGTTTCCTATGTCCTCATGCTAAGATACAACTAAACATGGATAAATCTTGGAGGTCTTTGAGTCAGAAGATGAGGAGACTTCCTAATGTTTTTTTTTAATAGGACTGTTTCATACTGAGGAAGGAAGAATAGATTAAGTTTAGTTTTATGACAAAGCACTGTTCAGCAAAAGGAAAGAGATTTGCTATTCAGATTCACGCCATCCGCGTCCTTCTAGACTCTGAGTCCTGTACAAGCAGATGCTAAAATACAAGGTGCTGTCAAAATTTGTAGTGGTCACAAGAGGAGGGAAGTGGTATATGTCCCATCCCAATGGTGGTGTTCATTGAGTGATGAGGAAGGGCAGCAATTCTGACAGCAAGAGCAGAAGAATCATCAGTTGAGTTATCTCTCATGTTCCCAACATAAGGCATTGGCACACTGGCACAGATATTAGTAACCGTGGCCTCTAGCACCAGCAGCCTTGGTCCACTTTTACTAGCCTTAGTTGCATCAGTGGGTAGTGAAGCCTCCACAGACATGAATAGCTGGGATCATACTTTTGTTTAGGAAAAGAAGATTCTCAGAGGTAGATAGTATGGTACAAATGCCAGTGATATCTGACCTTGTTCTGGTTACTAACTCTCTAGACTTCAATTTCCTTTCATAAGGAGTTTGATAATAGGACCTTCCTCTGAGGCTTATTTTGAGGACTGAATGAGATAAGGTTTTACTAGGCAAAATATCTAGTACCTTGTAGGTGCCTGGTAAATCTTAGTAGAGGTCGTTAAGCAATATTTGTTATATGAAGCAGTATTGACATTTTTGTTGTTGTATGGTTCCGCTAAAGCATAGGCTCCAATGATACATTTTACAGTAATAAAATGGATAGAATATAGGGGTTCTAGGGGCAGACAGCCTAGTATGGGATTGAGTGTAGTTTTCTGTGTCCTTGAAGATAAGCAAGTTGGGTAAGAGGGAGTGCTGACTGTGCCTATCACCGCCTTTAATGGCGATGGTGCTGCTACAATTTTAGCTCCACTTAGCTGCCTAAGGAAACTTACTCTGTGTTTTCTAGAAGGCAAAAAGAACTGAATCAGGGACCTTTATGTGAAGAGTTATATAGTGCATATTATATAGGTTTCAAGGTTTACTCTCTCTGCTATGACTGCTCAACATTCCTGTTATAGCACAAAAGTTGTGGTAAAGAATATGCAAAAGAATGGCTGTAACTGTATTCCAACAAAACATTATTTACACAGCATATTGTGAGTACATTTGGCCTATGGGCTATAGTTTACCAGTCGCTAGAGCAGTTAAAACAGTGGCACAGCTAGGCCAAAATAGAATTTCTTTCTATCTTTTATTCATAACATACCAGAAAACAAACCCCTTCTACTTCTCATACAGTGCCATTTCCCTTCTCTGCCATTAACATTTCATTTTGACTTTATAACTCTTTAACTGCATGTAACATTTACATAAGACAGTAAAGAATAGTGATGTATTCATTATTTTTTATTACCTGTAAGATGAGGGAATATGAAATGTGCTCACTAGGTACCATAGTCAACTGCTCAAATTATATGGTCTCCATTCATAGATCAGTATATAAAATGATATAAGAAATACATATTCCATTATTTTTTAAACATAATGTGCGAAACTCATAATTACTTGTAACAGTAAATCTCAACTCATTCTTCAAGAGACATGAAGCAAAGGAAAGACTGAAAAATCACGCGCTAGACATGATATAATCTTCAGGATTATGTTCAGCATGCACATTTAAGTGAAAACAAGTCATGAAATTTAACATCAAGGGACTATTCTTGTGGTAGTTGTCTTGAATATCTAAATATTTCCTCTTTTTCTATAAAATAGCGTGGATATTTGTCAGTAGAGGAAAGGGGGATACTTCAAGTACTACCGATAAGAGGTCTCACAAATTATGTTGCTGTAATGCATGTGTTTATACATCTACATACATACTCATATACACTTACCCACCATATATACTCATTATATATGTACCAATATTTATTTTTGTGTGTCTATTGTATATATATGTATGTATATATACTCACAAAGATACATACATATTCATATTTTTGAAACTCTGTTGTTTTGTTTCAATCTTCTCTTATTTCATCTTGGATTGTGTCAAAGACAAAAAATAAAATAAAAACATATTTCAAAGATCAGCATCGATCGTATTTTCATTGGATTGCTCTGACAATGCAGACAGCCTGCAACTAAATATGGTCTATTGCAGAAGTCCTTCTACAGGGTTGGAGATGTACCTGAGTGTTAGTCTTGTCTAGTATGGGTGAGACCTTGAGTTCAGCCTCCACTAGTGAGGGAATCAAAACCAAACTGAAGAAAAGAAAACCACCCTGCTGTAAAATGAGTTGGTATTTAAAACATCTCCTTCATCATTCTTGCTGCTATATTCTGCCTCCAGCTTTCCTAGTTCTCCACCTCTAGTCAATAACTCTTTTCTTCCTGCTATACAGCCCTTTTAGTTTATTGGTCTTTTTTCCTATATTGAGACTTTCTTGATTTAAACAAAAATTTAAACATATGCAGACTTCCTATGTTATCATTAGGAACACAGTAATGCAATCATTTGTAAAATGATTTGTAGTTCTCAATTAAGAAACACATTTTCTACTATTCTTCTGTGATGCCTTTGTAGGAACTCATAAGTATTCTGAGATAGCGAATGAGTTTGAAATAAATCTAAGCATTTGGAACTACTTATTTAAGTGATTCAATGTCAGCTGAATGTTGTGAAACCAAAATATATTGTGGAAATGAATTATCTGAGACTCATAGAAGAACAGTTCTCATGCTTAATTCCTCATTTCAAATTATTTCAATCATCAAAATGATTTGATTATTCTCATAATACCTTTGAACTTACAAAATAAATGTGCAGCAATAAAATACATCTTTTATCAATTTTCCAAAATGAATTCAATAGAAAACATTCTATCTTAAAAATTTTCTGCTTCTTAAAAATCAAAAGCAAACACAATGTTAAAGCAGGTTGATGACAAGTGAGCATACAAGATCCTATGATATTTAGCCAAACTACATTTAGTAATGAAAGTTTAAGAAATAAATATTTCTAAGACTAGTTTACTGAAACAGGAAGAACCTACAGAAATTCATTCTTGGGTTCATTCATGGGTAAATAGCAAAAACAAAAACAAACAAACAAAAACCAAAACCAGACATGTTCTTTTACAGTTGGACATGGAGTTTATCAATCTGAGTTGTCCCCTGTTTTATTTGGCTATCCATAATATATTCTGTTGTGTACCAGGCATTTTTCTGGGCTTTTGGGTTAAATAAAATAAACAAGATTTTTATTCTCATAGAGCTGACGTCAAGTGGGAGAAAGCAGAAAGAAGTGTAATATATATATAATATATACATACTTATGTATGTATGTATTATTACAATGATCATGTCAATATCATAAGTGTTATAAGATGAAAACAATCTTGCAAGCTTATTTTAAGAGCTCTAGGTTTGCAAGGGTGTTTTAAGCATTTTGAGGGGGATGTTCTCATTGGGAAGGCGATGTTTCATCAAAGATGTGAAGTTGATGAGGGAAGGCGCCATGTAAATTTCTGGGGGAGGAATGTTAGAGGCGGAAGGAGTGGCCTGTCTATAGGTGACAAGAGGGCAGGAGGAATAGTGAGGAAGCTGGCGTACTACGATAGGTCTTCAAGGGTGAAAAGTAACAGGCCATGTTTATTCATTTCTTTTCACTATCATAGACCTTGAATAAATTTGCAGATGCGTGGTTGTCAACCATTGCTATAACTTTACCTACCATTTGACAGATGAAAATGGACTCACAGAGGTTAATCTAGTGGCTCGAGGTCATAGCAGTGTCTTGTTATAGTTATGTTTAACTCTTGCAGCATTACTTCGCTCTTTGAATCTTAAAATCCTTGCACCCAAAAGAAAGCTTTGAAGAGTTTCAGCAATGCCCTCAGGATTGCATATGTAATAGATGCCAGAGGTGGGATTCAAATCTATTTCTCTGTTGTAAGATTGATGCTCCTGTGTGCTCTGTGGTTCAGGGCTTATGCCCACAGAGAGAATGGATCTTGTGAAACTGCCCAATAACACCCAACAGATACAGCTACAAATAAGCAGTGTGAGGTTTGATAAATTTCTAGAGAGGAGAGTAGTATTATTATCATTTTAAATTTTATTTTTATTACTTCATATTTTCAGTAATGATTCCATTTCTTGTGAGGAGTTGGTAGAGGTACATTATATATTTTAATTTTTCGCTACATCTTCTTCCCTCCCTCCTACTCTCCTCTCCATCTCTTGGTTCCCTTCCCCTTTGCAAAAGATCTATCTCTATCTTCTATTATCTATTTTTCATTTTGCTCTTTAATTTATTTATAGTGTAGGTTTCTCATAGAAAGGAAACTGTATAGTATGTAAGCTTGTGTGAGATTTTGTTCAACACTGTGGTCTCAAAACTCAACCATTTTCCTACAAATCACCCAAATCTATCCTCCACTGTATGTAAATAGCAGGCTACTTCCAAGATTTAACTATTATGAATTGTGCTGCTATAAATATAGGTATACCTGTATCATTGTAATGTGATGTGTTTAACTCTTGGCAAGAAACTAAGAAGGGAATGGTGGAATTGAATGGGATTTCTATTTTTAGTTTTTGGAGGAATTACCATACTGATTTTCACAGTGGTAATACTAATTTACAGTCCCACCAGCGATGTAGAAGATTTTCGTTTTCCTCCCAGCCTCATCAGAATTTGATATTATTTGATTTCTGGATGATAGTCATTTTTTTTCCTGTGGGAAAATAGAATCTTGGTGTTGTCTTAATTTACATTTCTCTATTAGCCGGAGATGCCGAACATTTTTTTCATGTATTTATTGGTCATGTATACTTCTCAGAAGTGTTGTTCATTGCAGTTCCCAATTTTTTAAATTTCATTTCAGGGTCTTTTATTCCAGAGGGGTCTAATTTTTTTGAGTTCTTTATTCTGGATACTAGTCCTCTGTATGAGGAGTACCTGGCAAATGTTTTTCTCATTTCATAGGGTGTTTCTTCACTCTGTTGGTTGTTTGTTGTGCTATGCATAAAGTTTTTAATTTTATATAATCCTATGAGTTGATTCTTGATGTTGTTTCTTGTCCAGTGGAGTTCTGTTCAGAAAGTCCTTGTTGATGCCTATGACCTCGAGTTTTACCTACTTTATTCTCCAGCAGATTGTTTCTGTTTTAATATTTAGATCTTTGATTCATTTTGATTTTAGTTTAGTACATTGTGAGAGAAATGGTTCCAGATTCAATCTTCTGCATATAGACCATTGGTTTTCCCAGCACTGTTTGTTAAAGAGGCTGTCTTTACTTCATCATGTGTTTTTGGTGCTTTGTCAAAGGTTAGATGAGTTAGTGTGCCTGGCTTCATGTTGGCACCCTCTATTCTTTTCCATTGATCCACATGTCTGTTTTTGTGCCATGCTGCTTGTATCATTGTAGTTTTGTAGTGTAACTTCAAGTCCAGGATTTTGATGCCCCTTGCTTTGTCCTTGTTGTCCAGTATTGATTTTGCTGTTCTGAATATCTTCTAATTTCATGTGAATTTTAGGATTGATTTCTGTAGCTCTGTAAGAAATGATGTTGGTACAGTATTTTGATTGGGATGGCATTATATCTATATATCAGTTCTGAAAGTGTGGCTATTTTGAGAATACTGGTTCTGCCTATCCAGGAGCAGGGGGTATCTTTCTGTCTTCTGATGTTCTTTTTTATTTACTTTTTCAGAATACTATAGTTTTCATCATAGAGGTTTTTAACTTCCTTGGGTTCATTTCTAAGTATTTAATTTTTCTTGCAGCCATTGTGAAGGGTATTGTTTTTCTAATTTCTTTCTTAGAGAGTTCTTTATTGATGTATAGAAATGCTATTGTTTTTTGTTTGTTGATTTTGTATCCTACTCCTTTCCTGAATTTGTTTTCTTCTGGAGTCATTTGGTGGATTTTTGGGTGCTCTGTGGAAAAGATTATGCTGCCTGAGAGAAGATAGTTTGACTTCTTCTTTACTGGGGCTAGTGTTGCCAAGCCAGTGTGTTGCTTCTTCCTGGAGCTGCAGGTCCTATCAAGGCTTTTGTTAGAGGAGATATCCCACCTTCCCAGGATTTGGTTAGATTTCTAGACTGCTTAGTTCTTTTCTGCTGTGTTCTGTTTCTCCAGCTTCGCTGTAGTTTCTTGTTTTCTTGTCAGCTCTCTTTGCATTCCCAGAGCTTTCTTCTTTTTTTATTCATTTTGTTATTGTCTCCCAGGTACCTTGATTCCAGGTGCCAGAGAGGCTATGTTTTGCTACTGGTCTTTACTCTGTCATTTTTAATCCTGAAGAATAGCATTATTATGGCACGTGTTTTCATACTGAAAAAACCGTCTTAATACTATACAAATAGGGAAAATAGGTTACTTCAGTATTTGTGGAATAGCTTCAGTGAAAGGAATGAGGATATAAATTCTTGTCCAAAGTTATAAGTGCTATTTGAATTCCTTGGGCTCATGCTTCTGATGTGGAGGGGACAGTGAAAATGCCTGGAGATGTTTTTGATAGTTATGATTTAGGTTGGAGGATATTACTACTAGCTAGGGGGTAGAAGTCAGTGATATTATTAAACATCTTGCAATGCAAAGAACAGTCCATCCTTGCCCCTGCCAAAGGAGTTATGTAGTCCAAGTATCAGTAATGCTAAGGTTGAGAAATCCTGTCTTAGAAAACACTGGATTTGAGATGTAATTTGGGCACCAAATGCAGAAAAACTACCATTAGTATTATGCGTTTAATCAGTAATACTGATCTAGTTAGCTTGCAAAAGCAAAATGAAAAGTAGCAATGTATCTTGCAAAGAGGGGCATGATGAACTAGGAAAAATGTAAATTTCAAAGCATATAGATAGGAGATAAAATCCTGAAGTTGTTACCTGTTTTAACTGTATGTTAATTTTGGAAATTCTGTTTCTTTACCCAAAAAAAGGCAAATGTGGAAATAATTTGCGTTGTTCGGGGATTTTGAAAAAACATGCTTTTTTTAAATTTTAAAAAACAACAGAAAAAAGGATCTAAGTAATATAGAATTAAAAACAAAACCAAAAACAAAAACAAAGCAGAGCAACAGTAAGAAATCAACACTAGTCAATACATTCCATATTGTTATCTTAGAAGTAGTTGCTCAGGTTACAAGATCTAGGCATAAAAAATGATCAAATAATCAAACAATGACAGCACAAACTGTTTGCTTTGATGAATTAACAGAGATTAGTAGTATAGTTATGTATCTTGCACACATACATATACATAGTTATATGTGTAAACCTACATCCATACAATCTTTTCTTTTCTTCCATTTCTCCTTTCCCCTACCCCAGTTGTTCTTTCCTTTTGAGCACTTTCTTTCCCTTTCATTATTGCAATATCTTTTGTACATTTTTGGATCTTATTACTCTTTCAGTAAAAAACACACATTTTCACCCAAGTAGGGAACCACTAAACCACCAAGCAAGCATTAGTTGTCTATACTGAACACCTGTTCAAGTTGAGCAGATCACTATGAAGTGATGGGAAATGAGGTACAAATTACAGTTTCCAAGTTTCCACAGAAATCTCTGAGAAATGTTCTGAGTCAGAGGCAAGTTTTATCTGGGTGTAGCCAGATTCAGTTTTGATCTACAGATGTCACTTGTTTGATGTATGCTCTATTAAATTTTCTACCCTCACAAATCTAAGAGGAAGGCAGAGTATCTCATAGAGAGAATGTAGGCAGTATTTCAAGGATATAAATCACTCAAAATATTTGTAAGGGTTAGCAACTAACTGGTGTAACTTTTTTCTTTTTTTTCTGTTTATAAAATAATTCTAGAAACGGAATTGCACATTGTAGGGAATTTTTAAGATACAATAATATGCCAAATACAAAATCACTTCCCAGTTTAGCACATAACGGAATTCACATTTTGTATATGAAGGTGGCTTTTTTGAGAGTTTCTTTTTAAACTGCTTGCTCCCATGCATGTAGGTTGATTTCTCCCGTTTTTCACTGCTGAAAGCCAAAGTAGCAATTCTGACTTCCTGTCACTTGAAGAGGAAGAGATTTATTACACTTAACCAAAAGGGCACTGTTGGAACAGGGACGATGTAAGTTAACGGTAATCAGGGTGCTCCAGACTGGCTGGCAAGGCCTCCCAGCTTGTTCCATATCTGCCTTTGCTGCGTGGTCATCAGCAGTCCAGACTGTCCATAGAAACGCCACTGCAGAAATGACTCTGAAGTGATCATCTTTTAGCTGGTTGGGTGTCACAGGCTAGATGACTACTGATTTTCTTTTTATGAGTCCTGTTTTATACCATCACCTGCATTTCTCCATTTGTAAAGCATGTGAAGTAATTATTTCCCCAACAACTTGTATGAAAGAAGTACAGTTTAGCGAAGTGAACTCTTGATTAGAATTTAAACACAGGCAGGAAAAGTTAGAGGGCAAAATTCCATCTTAGACAAGGAACAGAACACTGGAATCAGCGTAAATTTGTGTAGTTTATTTTTGACAAGAAGATAGGAAGTGTTGGAAGCAGGGTTATGTCCTCATTTAGAGAACTCCAAACCCACGAGTCAAGGATTCTGTGTAGAATGATGGGTGTACTTTCTCACAGTGAATTTTTTCTAATACCACAGTGACTGTGTATTTTAAGGCATCTTTGAATGTTTTTTTTTTCAAGATGGTATTAAGAATAGATATGATTCACATATATCTGTATTTTAAACATAAGAAGAGCATATGATTTGATAGTAATTGTCATCCCAGTTTTAGGCTATAATGTATTTTATATTTATATGAGAAGTCCTCCAACATTTCTTAACCAAGTGCTAACTTTAAGCTATGATAAAGCGAAACTTTATATTTAATTAAAATACATAATTTCTAGCTATGGAATAAAGTCCTTTCTTTTACTTTTTCAGGAGTTCTAAGATAATATAGATATCACATAATTTCCCTTGTATTCAATTCATTGTAATTTAACAAAGAGGAACTTTGCCTTTGAATTTGAGGAATATATTTCCTCCAGAGATAAACTTGTAAAATGTTTGCTTCAGAACCCAGGAGTTTAATTTATAATTCTCCATTATGTTCAGCAATTGTCAGAGTGGAAGGCAATAACAGATGAAATAACTTATTTAACAAGTGTGAAAAACTGACATTATTGGTAATAGACATTTAAAACTTTTTTCAGGTGTTTTTGTACAATTTATATTATAATGTAGCATTGGTGCTGTTACAGGTTTTTATGGAGATGGTACCTTTTTGGCAGTGGGATGTGCTAAAGCATAATGAATTTAAACTTTGGTTTCCTTAAAATGATTATAACACCTGCACATCTTATTTATCAGGGTGGTCAATATTAGAGCAATGTCAGAAGTTCAATATGAGAAGATTTTACTGCATTTTCTATGTGAATTGAGTCATTGAATTATAATATAAATTAAGAATATTTAAAACATAATTTTATAGTTTGAAAAATATTCCATTCAGATCAAGAAAGAGAATATGACCAGAACCGCAGAAACACTTCATGGTTACCCCCAATCACTAAACCTTCCTTTTTAGTGGTAACTTCTGTCATGTTTTCTATAAGAGATCAATCTTTTCTATTTCTTTATGTAAATAAAAGCATGAATTACATTCTCATTTGTATCTGTTGTGTCAATGTTTTGTGAGATTCATCCATGTTGCTGTGGACAGTTTTAGATAATTTATGTTAAATGATGTATGCCGCAAAAAAATAATGTAATGTAGTTATTTTGTTGATACATACTTAATTGCAAAATTTGGCTATTACAAATAGCTTTATTTTCTTTCGGCACTTAAAAATATCAGTACTTCTGCAGGGAAATAAATGAGTTTATTCTTTCTTCTTTGTATGTATGTATGTAGAAATGGAAATTGAACCCAAGGCCTTGTTCATGTTAGGCAAGTGCTTTACCGCTGAGATACATCCCCAGCCCCAAAGAGGTTGATTCTTGATTAGACTTGTGAGTGGTATTAATACGAGAATAATGAAGAAATATAAGAGAGACTATTTCTCTTAATGAAAAACATTGTAAGATTCTCTTATTATTTTGTTTCTACCAATATTACTAACTTATATGAGTCATATTTTTCTATGGGCTTGTGTTGACCTCTAATGTATACACTGGTTTATAGTGCTTGATATATGTTGTTTGAAAACAATAATTAGTTTTGGAAATATTTTTGGCTATTATTTAAATTACTTCTATATACTTTCTTTTTTAGTTCTTTGCATGTACATTAATGTGTTTTTAATTTTTTAAAATGTATTTCAGCCATTTTCCTCTTTTTTGGTTCAAGGTGGAAAGTGAAATGAATTTGTGCTTAGTTCATTGAAGTTTTCTTCTCTCTAGGATCTTGGCCTCTTACATCTTGATGTCTTGACAGTTCTGATGGCTTCAAGAAGATATCCAGAGATCATTAGTTGCTACAAGTTAGTAGACCATTACTGAAAGTAGAAATTTAGAAATGCTCGTTTATGCTCTCATTTAACTTAAAACTTGTCTCTTGTGGTGTTATATAGAATTACAATGTTATCTTCATTTTTATAGTGTTTTGAATAACACATCTTTCCCATTAAACTGCAATTTCCAAGAAATAAGTGACTGTATGCATTTTTGTGTTTCACTGAGTCCCGAGGAAGTAGAATAATGCCTGGTGAAGAGTACAGAATCACATATGTTAACAAATGAATGATGAGGGAATTTTTGAGGGTGTGTAGTAAATAGAATAAAACAGTAAATTTAAGGAGCAAGTTAAGAGTTAAATCTTGATGCAGAACAAAAGAAGCAAAAGGTCATTGTGAAAGCTAAAAATGTGTCTCATGAGTTGAATGTTGGAAACATGGCCTCAGATAATGGTGTGAAGAAAGGACAATACTTTTTCCAAACCATTAGGAGAATGTGGGGACAGATAGGGTGTTGTTAAAAGCTCTGATAACTTGATTATGTGGGTCTCAGAATGTTCAGAATGACTAAACAAGACATTGTTTTGAAGGTGCCCACTGAGGTACTTAGAGAATAGAATAGCCATTTTGCCTCAGTGGTTGCCACTGGCCCATTCTCAAATACTAAAAACTTGCCTTTGAAATTCTGTGTGGTTAGGATTTCCCTGCTCCATTATTTCATAGAACAAAGTGCTGTTGATTATAGAAACTCTTGGAATCTCACATTTGAAAGGGACCTTGGATATCATTGATATATGATAAAATATAATGGAAGCATGTTGACTCCCTGAGGGGTCTAGCTAAAAGTGAATAAATGGGTAGCCTATTTTATAGCTGTGGTACTAGGATTGCTTGGGGGACAGAGGGAAAATATAGGTTTGATAACCTTGTTTAAATGAATCAGGAGTGAGAGGATATCTTATATGAACTAGCTTTTTAAAAGTAAAGAACTGTAATCATTTTTCAAATCCTAATTGCTATTGATCCCCTTACAGTTATATCAGAGTTTAGAAAATTATTTCAGTATGCCAAAGAGCACAGTATTTTGTTAGGGTTTGACCTCAGAATCTTCTCTCTTTAATCTTGGGAAGAGAGGATTATTTATTTATTCATTCAGAACATTGTGTTGAATAAATACTGTGTGCCTATGTCTGTCCTGGACCCAAGGGATACAGCCAGAAATTTGTCGGAAGCATAATTATTTAAGTACACTAGGGGGAGTGTGCATAGCAGCCTGTTGGAGGAGAATGAACAACCAGAAAGAAAAATCGAAATGCATTATCTTCATGGAGAGTGTAGCATGACTCATCCAATGCCAGTGCAACAAGCATGACATACATAGATTCGGACTTTGGACTGCTGTAGAACCTGAGATTTTCATTATCTCCAACAATGCAGCTTTTAATGGACATCTGTATAGAATGGTGCAAGGCTGGATGATTGAACCTCAGAGCAAGGACTGGTGTCACAGAAGAAAACATCTATAGATGCCCCTTCCAAGAGGGAGTACAGCTGACCAATGAGGAGCAGTCAGGCAACCCGTCATCAAATTCTGGTCTCATCATTTGTTAACTTCATAACCACAGGCAAAGTTCTCAAATTCTTTACTTTCATTTGTAAAATGGAGGTAAACTTTTCTTACTACCTTTAAACGTGAGTCTTCCATGATGAGTACTCTAAGAAAACAAAGACAGATCACAATGCAGTTGAAAATAATGTGTTGATTTCACAGAATACAGGGAGAGTGACAATGGCTTTGAACATTTAGAACAGCTTTTTACTACTGTCTAATATATGTGTCCTGAGTTTCCTTGACAGTTGTCTTCCATTCTGTGCTATTAGCCTTTGCTTTAAGCGGTGAGTGTAGACATTTTACAGGATGTGAGACTTTCTTGCAGGAATAAGCAAACTCTAGATTTTCATATGGGACCAAACGGTGTGATATTTTATGACACCAATAAACATCATTTCTTGGTGCTAGCACTCACACTGCATTGGCAGTTTCTGAGTCTAATATCAGATGGTGAAGCAAGCCCCATGGAATGTAGGCCCTGCATACTGAAAGTGGAGGTTATTCAACAAACGTTTAATTAGTACCTTGTATTCTGGGAATTGTGCTTTGGGGTCAAACTCACTGAAACTCTGAAGTCGTAATTGAGTATGTTCTCCCTCCGCAATTAGTACCTTAGAGACGAACAATTCAGAAAGGTGGCTAGCAAATCTAATCCCTTTCTAGTCTGTATGAATAAGCTTTGACTGCATTGGGAAACTCGTAACACAAGTCGTTTTTATAAAGTACTAAGTTCTAATCCACTTTCCCTTTATCTCAATGTTTTATACCATGAGCAAGTCTTTATTCTGTAGCCTCCTCCCATTGCAGCTTAGTTGACACCCTCCTGTCACTGTCATTTTAATTTTCATCTGAAAGCATCCTACATTTCTTCTCATGCTTCAGCTAGATTCTTTATTCATGCTTACCCGATTCTTATTTTCACCAAATTAATACTGCCTGTTTTTGTTTTTTCTTCCAAATAATCTGCAAACAGCTGCTCACATGTACTCTGTTAGCTTTTTGGAGTGTTTTAAGTGTGTCTTGCATGCTTGGTCCTTGCTCTTCTCATTAATCTGAGATAAGTGGAGATTCATAATCTTACCTTTGTCTCCAGTGCGCTATACAACATTTGACAGGTAGAAAAATTATAGCTATGTTTTAAACAAGTAGTTGTTGAGTTACTAAATGGAGAGACAGAAGAAAGACTTAACATTTAAAGAGGATGAGTGGAAACAGAATGATTCAAAAAAAAGCATCTGTTGTTCACAATGCCACCATTTTTTAAATGCAGGTTCAGGATCCTTTATCCAAGCTTCTTTGGAGCAGTGGTATTTTAGGTTTTGGGAATGAGCAGTTGGGGGTAGATGTAAAAGGTAATATAAAATGTGTACTTCAGCTGGGCATGATGGCGCACGCCTGTAATCCTAGCACTCAGAAGGCTGAGGCAGGAGAATTGCAGCAAGTTCGAGACCAGCCTGGGCTACAAAGTGAGCTCAAAGCCAGCCTGAAATGCATAGTGAGACCCTGTCTCAAAAAACAAAACAAAACAAAACAACAACAACAACAAAAAAAAAAAAACAAAAAACCATGTGCTTTGTAGTATGGCTTAGTACCTGCAAGGGTGGGTAGTATTCTGTAATCAAATGCATTAATACTTCTGTGGTAAAAAGGATACTCATACTAAGACTTAAAATTGCCTTATATTAGTTCAAGTATGCTTTTGTAGCCAAATGAGTTTATCTTGAATTAATGCAAATAAACCTGCAAGTTTTAGAGCTTTCTGAATTTTCACATTACTGATAAGTGATGGTGGGCTTAAATTCAGATAATTTAAGGAATTTCCAATTGTTTCAGAGGCTGCAAAGTGTCAGCTTGGGATGGAATGTCATGTGCAGACATGATTCCCAAGAAAAATAAACAGTAACTGAAGCTTAGAAATCAGATTTCATAGTAGAAAATGTCCTTCGAAAAATCGAAGCCTCTATTAACAGTGGATCTTTATGAACTCTTAGGCAATTTAACAAAATTTCTCAGTATTAGTTTCCTCATCAAAGCAATAACAATGATAATATCCATTATGTATGTTACTTTTGAAGTTTAAATGAGAAAATGCACACTGAAATTTTAAGAGTGAATACTAAAAATGCCTATTGATTTAAGCTTCTTATAGTGAATTCAAGTCAGTTTGTCTATGTCATGCAATTCATCTAATTTGCAATATTTGGTTGACATCTAAGATAAAATATAGTTGTGATGGGGTTCATAAAAAATTGCGATTTCTTAAAATAATGTAATTATTATGATAAATAAGATAAAAATTAGGAAAGTTTTGAAATATTGAATGTAAATATTTTCAAAATTTAAAATGAGAAATTCAGTGTGTTTTATGAATGTGTTACTCATTTATTTATAATAATTTTTTATTTGGAGATAATTATAGATTCACATATGATGTGAAAAAAAAATAACCCACAGAAATTTTGTATACCCTTTTACCTAATTACCTCCAATGACATCTTGTAAAACTGTAGTACAATATCTCAGTCTGGATATTGGTACTGACACAGTCAAGATACAGAACAATTTATCATGTTGCCCTTTTGTAGACAAAATCACTTCTCGTTCATCCCAACCCCTATTTATTCATTAGTAAGCAGTACATTGTTCTTCATTTTTGTAATTTCTTTATAATGTTAGATAAATGAAATCATACCATATGTAACCTTTCAGGAGTAGCTTTTTTTTCTGAGCAGAATTCTCTGGAGATTCGTTTAGGCTGTTGCAGATGTCAGCAACTGTTCTTATTTACTGCTCAATATTATTCCATGTTGAACATGTACTACATTTTATTTTTTCATTCACCCCTTGAAGGACATAGTACTGTTTTGAAATTTTGACTATGAATAAGTTGTAGTTTTTAATTTTTAAATAAAGAAAATGCCAAACTTTATTCCATAATGACTGCATCATGTTACATTCCCCCAGCAGTATATGATAATCCAGCATCTTTATGTACTTGTTGCTTTGTGATATTGTCACTGTTTTTTCTAGCATTCTGATTTTAGTATGTTGTCATTTAGTTTGCATTTCCTGGTGGGTTTGGCATTTATTTTTACCTATTAATATTTGCCATTAGTTCATCATTTCATCATCACCACCATCATCATTTTATTAGTTCATCACCCAATTTTTTTTGGTATCTTTTACCCATTTTCTTAATTGGATTTTGTGGCTTCTGTCTTTATTCTGAGAATTCTTTATATATTTTAGATACTGGTCTCTTGGATACTAGTAATTAGATTAACAGTGGTTAATATATTGCATATTGTTGTATAATCTTTTTCTAGTATTTTTTCTAGTTTTGTATCAGGGTAATATTGAATTTATAAAATGGATTTGAAAGAAATTCCTCTTCATTCTTTTCTATATAATGTATTTATATATCTGTATTTTCTGTATATACGCATATAATATCTATATCTATATATGTCTTGGTTACTTTTCTCTCATTGCCGGGACAAAATACCTAACACCCAAAGTGAAGCAAGGAAAGGTTTATTTAGCTTACAGTTTCTGGAGATTTTAATCCATAATCAGTTGGCTCCAAGGCATGGCACTGGGGCAACACTTCAAGGCAGCAGCCAGAGCAAAAAAGGGGGAACAAGCCTCTTCTCCCTTAATGTTGTATACAGGCCCTTGCCTCACCACCCTTCAGGGTGGGTGTAGCACTTGCAAAATCTCCTTGCCCTCCTTTGCACTGGATGAGGATATTTACAAAGTAAGAACCTTGGCTCCCTGCTGTTTCTCAGTATTTAAACTTCTAAACTACTCAAATTGACACAATGTATCAACCATAACAGTATATCTGTATCTATATGTACTTTTTGGTGCTGGAACTTAATACTAAGCCTGTGCTCTACCACTGAGCTATAGTCCCAACCTCCAGACCTGAAAAGTTCTATTTGGGAAGTTTTAACAGTATAAATTCAAAGAAATGGTCCATTTCATCTCATTTGTCAAACTCATGCATACATGTAGTATCTTATTATGTTTTCATTATTTGGAGGGTCTGTAGTTATACTACTAGTTTTATTCATGATATTGGTAACTTGTGTTTCATCTTTTTTTCCCTTGCCACTCTTACTACAGTTTTGTGAATAATGTTGATCTTTTCAAAGAAGCATTTCTTTGTTGCATTGATTTCATCTATTGTTTTTCCATTTTTAGTTTAGTTGATTTGCATCTTTGTCCTTTTTTTGATACTGTAAAAATTTTTTTCATTTAAAAAAACAGAAAAAAGGATAGAAATAATGCAGAATTAAAACAAAAACAAAACACAACAGTAAGAAATCAACACTAGTTAATACATTCCATATTGTTATCTTAGAAGTAGTTGTTCAGGGTACAATAATAATAATAAGAAACTGAAAGAGTAATAAGATTCAAAATGTACAAAAGATATTGTAATAATGAAAGGGGAAAATGCTCAAAAGGAAAGAACAACTGGGATAGGGGAAAGGAGAAATGGAAGAAAGGAAAAGATTGTACATATGTAGGTTTACACATATAATTGTATGTGTGTGTATGTGCACAAGATAGATAACTGTACAAATCTCTGTTAATGCATGAAAACAAACAGTTTGTGCTGTCATTGTTTGATTATTTGATCATTTTTTATGCATCGTTGTCTTTATTGTTTCTTTCCCTCTGCTTGCTTTGGGGTTATTTCACTTTTTGTTTTTTAGATTCTTGATGTGGAAATTTAGATGATTGATTTAAGACTTCCTTTTTTTCTAACCATTTAATGCTGTAAATTTTCCTCACAGTGTTGTTTTAGCTTGTACCTCAACATTTTTGTTATTTTGTATTTTCATTCAATTCAGTGAACTTTTGTTTGCATTGAAACTTTTTCTTTGTTTCATAGATTATTAGAAATTTATTACTAAGTTGCCAATGTTTGGGAGAGTTTCCTCTTATTTCTGTTTTTTGTATTGTTGATTTCTGGTCTGACTATATCATGTTTGGAAGACAGATTGTGTTTGCTGTTGATTCTTTTAATTTCCTTAAGGTTTGTTTTATGGTCCAAAATACATGGTCCCTGAGCACTTGAATATGTATTCTGCTTTAATTCATTGTGTTGTATGAAAGTTTACTACATCCTCTTGGTTATGCTGTTGCTGAATTCTATATCCTTGCAGATTTTCCAGTTAGTGATCTTACCAGTTTAGAGAGGGTGTTGAAGTGTCTCATTATTAATTGTGTTTTTATTCCTCCTTTTGGTTTTATAAGGAGGCATGCCTCCTTGTTATGGCCAGGTGAAGAAGAAAGGCCATGTCTGTCCTTCAGAAACTCAACGTGGAGTCAGGACTCTTTGTTACTGCTGGGTAGAAATTAAGAGTGTCAGGTCCTTTATGGTTTCTCACTGGCAATGGAGTGGTGGTGGCTTCTTTACCACAGAGCATCATGGAAATCTTGACTTTGCATGAAGTTGACATCATCCTACTGGGGAGAAGACTGCCTTGTTCCATATGGGGCTCACTCTTAAGAGGATGAAAATTCTGACACCTTTATCTGATCACTTTTGATACCACTTGGGCTAGGGTGTTGGATCACCTTTATAAAGACTTGTAAGGATGCTGTCAAGCTGCTATTTGACCTTTGCACGGTTTGGAATGTGCCTAGGTCATAGTTTGTTCTGTGGTATAACCCAAACAGCCTTCATATTTCCCTCAGTTTGACCAAATTTTAAACTTGCTCTGCCTGTAGGTTTTTGACTTCTTTTTCTTAGAACATTTACATTAGAAAAATTATACTACTTTTCTGTGTGTCTGAGATGTAAATCTTTTTAAAAGCCTCTTGCCATTTTTACAACCCAGGAATGTTTTTCTCAAGGGCCTGAGAATCATTTCTTTGAAATGTAGACTGGGAAGGAGATAGCTCAGTTCTCAGTCTCCATGGGAAAGTAGTAAAAGAACTTCCTTGGTGCCACTTAGCAAACACAGATGACCTAATTACAGAGAAGGACATTGGAAATCTCAGGAACAATGCAATGTGTAGGGCTCATCCTATTGATCTTCTTAGCAACCTTAGTACTTTTCCACTAGTTCATACTTTATGAGACCATAGCCACAGTGACTTAATTTAGAGGTCCGGAGTTGCAAACAACAAAACCAAGGTGAATAATAAAACAAAGTTTAATAAACTGTTAATTGACACACACGCTGTTACACAGAATAAAAAAAACTAAAGAAAGAAAGGTACAGCACCAGATCAGAAGAGCTGCAACACCTGAAATTCCAATTCCAGCGCCAGGGAGTCCTATTATATCGTTTTCAGGGCTCTTCCTGGGAAGGGTCCAGGCAGAGCTTCCTCTCCACAGATGAGATTCCAAATTCCTCCTACCAGTGAGGCCCAGTGAATAGCAGATCTTTCTACATTTAATTTTAACCCTACACACACTAGCACTTAAAGCCCTCCAGCTTTATCTTGAAGTGGAATTTAATTTCTCTGCCTTTTTGCAGTAACCTTGCACATCTGTTTAACTTTGTTCAGTACAATGTTTACACTGAGAGTTGTGTGGTAGGAATAGAGTGGTTATTGTCTAAAAAGTTTCTGTCTGGCTCCTTGTTGGCTGCAGAAAGTAACATGTGACTATATTTTTGTGGATTTCTAGCTTTTCAGCTCCAAATTTGGGATATACAACCCAGGAAGAAAAGCCAGGGAACTCACTAGTGTGCTATTCTTCAAGACCCATAGTCTCTGGTCAATTTGCCTACTTCTCTACATTTCAAAAGCTTCTTTTGTTTGCTTCATACTTACATACTGTCCATGGTTATTAGCTGTTTTCTTAGATTGCTATAGCACACTATCATAGACTGGATAATTGAAGAAACAGAAATTCATTTCTCATAATTCTGGAGGCTAGGAAGTGTGAGATCAAGGTCCTCTTGTATCTGTTGTCTGGTATGAGTCTGCTTTCTTATTTGCTGGCACTGTCTTCTTGTTACATCATCATATGGCAGAGTAGAGAGAAAGAGCCAGTGTGGCCCTTGTCTGTTTTTTTTTTTTTT